>OX465095.1:72182989-72192989 GCA_949987625.1 Chalcis sispes | reverse complement strand
GGGGGGGGGATTCTCGCTGCTTATCTCGCAGCCGATGGACTTAGGTCCACCTTTCGGCTTCATCTTACCGCTGGATCCTGATTACTCGAGGCCCAGCCTCGCGGTAGGTCAGACAGCCTCAGGGAACACAAAGTTACCCCAAGCTAAGGGCTTGTTTGCAAAATTTTAATTTAAAATATTCAATATTTGAACCTACATACTATCGTACCTCTAGCTTAACATTTTTTTGTAATTTTCGAAATTTGTCTGTCTTCTGTAATCTAATATTTACAATAATTTTAATTTAATAATCTAAAAACTATTCCTATCGCTAACAGTGATATCAGATTGTTAATGAACACATCAAGATCAAGTAAATAAAGATATAATAATGAGAGTCAGAAGTGAAAAATATTGGTTATTAATTAGGACTTATAATCGATTTATGACAAAATTATTAAATAGACTATTCAATGACGAGAAAATGATAGGTATAATTCTACGTAGAATCTCACAACGTTTTACGCTGATCCTTACAGAATCTTTGCAAATCGCGAGGCTCGATATACTTTTTACATTTTGTTTTTTATTGGATTTTTTTTATTTTACGAATGATAATAAAGAAAATTTTCTTCGACATCGTTTAAGTTTTCATATTTATTATATTTTACATCGATTACATTTTAAACAAGAAACAAAAAAAAAAAAAAAAAAAAAAAAACAAAAGTCGCATCACGAGCTCAAAAAATTTCTCCCACATTCATCTCGCCTATACATATAAAAAAGGTCGCACAGTCGAGTTGACCGTGTCCTTGTAATCGGCATAAACGTGCACACATAGACGTACACGTGGACAGCCATCGACATCGAAGTAGTTTCAACAACGGCAGCCGCGAGAGCGTCACCGACCGCGTGACCTGAAAATCGCCGGCTTTATTGCGCTGGCGCGCGTTCATCCACGTGGTGAGTTTCGATATCTGAAATTTCTCTCTCTTTCTCTCTCTCACTCTCTCTATCTCTCTTGTTCGCTCGAGACGAGATTCTCGGTGCGCAAATCGAGAGCGCGCGCTTCAATCGAACCCGCGTAGCGCTTTTGTTCATATAAACGAAGAGCGGAATAATGTGAATCGCTTTCGTTGCCGCTGTTTTTTTTTTTTTTTTTTAACTCCTTAGATTGTTTTAACTCCGGGGGTAGGTAGGTACCAGTAATTGTGTCATTCGTTGTTTGATCTTTGACTGAAAGCGTACGCGTGCGTTGATTGTCGATTTTTACGTTTTGTTTAATGTTGTTGGCGTTTCTTTGAATTTTTATTAAATTTATAGTGAGCATTAGGTAATAATATTATTTATCAAAATAGTTTATTTGAAATAACTAAAGTTCGTTAATGTACGAAATAACTTTTGTATATTTCAATATGATTATCGAATCATGTTGTTATCATGGAGCAGTTTATTATTTGATCTAGGATGACATTTCGTAAGAGATATCGTTAAAAGATTTTTATTCAATTTATCGACGATTATTTTGTTTATTAAATAAAACGCGATAAATTTAACGAAGAATAAACCATGAAATAAGAATTACCATAATTCGATAATCAATTATTTAATTTGAAAATTTATATCGGAGATTAATTTTGAAAATTGTAAGCTTTTATTTATCTAAATTTCACCCATTCTCATACAATAAAAATTTCAAGTTAAAGGATTTTTTTTTGTTCAAACAATTATTAAAAACTTAAAAAGCGATAGATAAATAAAGTTTTAATATAGTTAGTGCTACTTTTGAGTAATCCCCCTTTTTTAATGAACAATTTAGTGGACACAGTTTATAATATCAGAGGTATAATATACGAAACATTGCGCTCACATGTGAATTAGATAATCATAAAATTTAAAAACCGGAAAGAGATGTACCACTCAGACAAAGAGACAGATAAACTGGGACTGCAATATCAAAGTGGAAAAAATTTTTTTTTTTTTTTTCATCGAGTACACTTGACCGATTACTAAATAGGCTGCTTTTACAAAAGGCCAATTGTTTATAATGAAATATTTTTGTTGTTATTAAATACTTTGATAAATAAGAAAGACGATAGTCTATTAAATAAAATGATCAATTATTTTATAAAAATTTTACCAGCAGTCAAAGTAAACAATTATTACGTGAGTGAATAATTGTTAAATGAATTAACGATCGGCAATACTTTTACAAAGTGGTGCAAATCTAATAGTATTACACCAAGTTCGTTGCAAAAAGTTTTACGAAAAAATTAATTCACCGATAAGCGTCGCTTAGTGACAACGTAGTTAAAAATTTAAACGAGAAGAAACAAATATAAAAAAAAAAAAAAGGAAAAGAAAAAACGAAGACGAAAAAAAAAAAAGGAAAAAAATGACTAGCCAAATTCTATGAGCGATTGTGCAGCGAGGCTAACGTATATATTCTGAATGCACGAGTGCGCGTTAACTATGAGAAGAGGGAGGGCGAAATAGAGAGTGAATAGTCAGAGATCCCGATTTAATGAGCGGATGAATAAGTGAATGTGTGCTTATTATTCGTCAGCTATTCATAGGCCGCGCAACGTGTGTAACTATAATTTACATGCCATTACATGACGCGTTCATTCACGCGAACAATATGTATTGTTCCATTTTAATACTGGAGCTTCCCCCCCACCCCCCACCCTCTCTGTCTCTCTCTCTCTCTCTTTCTCCCTATCTTTTTTTTATTCTTTTTATTTTACAAATGATATTCTATTACATTTGTGACTTTGTTGCACTAGTTCGATATGAGCGTGATGTTATTTTCATATTTTTTAACTAAAGCATTGATAAACGGACATTATAATGATTATATACATTATAAATTTTTGTAAATTATATAAAAATATTGAAAAGAAAATTAATGATGATCAAGAAATACTTGAATGTTAATGTACGATTATTTAATTATGATCAAAAGTTAAAAAATTCAAAAATTATATATTAATTACGAACGCGTCATGTTGCAAGTGCAAGTGATGATTTTCTAAATTATATTACGCTTAATGCACTTTTAATATAATGAAAATCTAAATAAGTTAACTAGCGACTTAACGAGACTGCTAATGATTATAATTAATGTGCAGCACTACTTTTCCGCGTTACCTTATCGACGTCATTCATTATTAAATCATTAAAAAATTATTACTTGGCTCATTAAGATAATAATTGAACTCCGCTTTAAAAAAAAGTAAAGTCAAACATTAAAGTTGAAAAAAATTCCTCATGTGCTTGAAATAATTTCACTGTTTGAAATAGTTTTGCTCTTGAAAAGATTGCTTCATCAACGTTTTATCAAAATGAAGATAATTTTTTATTCAATTAGAAATTCACTTAAAAAGTAAAAACTTTTCATTTGGTATCTGTGAAAAATAAATAATTTTACTGCAAAACAGCGCGTTTCATAGTTTTATTTTAATTTGAAATTTTTATTTTCTAAACTTATAAATGTTATTTTTTACGCTGATTATTTTAAAAATTTTGTGTTCATTTAAATTTTAATGTAAATTTATTAAAACAAAAATAATTGTAGAATATATATTTAAAATAAATTTCAAAACCAGTTTTAACAAAAAAAAATTTAATTAATACAAATAATAATCAAGTTAAT
This sequence comes from Chalcis sispes, assembly GCA_949987625.1. NCBI lineage: Eukaryota > Metazoa > Arthropoda > Insecta > Hymenoptera > Chalcididae > Chalcis > Chalcis sispes. Next base: position 72,189,355 of record OX465095.1, on the reverse strand, counting down.
ATTATTTATCAAAACTTTTTTTCATGATGTCAAATTATAAATTAAAACTAAGAATGCATTTATTTTGTTTCTGTATATTTAAAAAGGTCTAATGCATTTAACCTTTTGTAAAATAAATTGTTCTTGATTAATTTCAATTTTTAAACTTTATATATTAAAATACTGTACTAAAAAAAATTTGTTTAAATAAAAATTAAATTTATATTATACTTTTAGATAAATTGTGCAGTAAAAAATGTCTATGTATGTAAATGATTCACACACATTTCGAAAAAGAAAAACGATGTAAGGGCGTTGCTTTTCGGCGATTCACTGATTCACAGCACGTGTAAGGGGATGCAGGAATAGGGATGAAACAAGTCTGCCAACCCTGTGAATCAAAACTGTTTCAACTATCGTTAAAAACTCCGAAATAATTTTGAAAAATAAAAAAGTATGGGATAATAAAATAAAGTTATCTACGTTTGTTTATTATTTTAAATAAAACTCAGGATTAAACTTGATCTTAAAAGCTGGGGTGTCTCGCGTTCAAATAACAGGTAACGTGATTTTTTCAAATGAAAATTTAACGTCGACGATCAGAGCGCCATCCCAAGCGACGACGAGCGTTTTATGAAACGTTCGACTATTATCCACACATGCACAACAACAGACAACGTACGCGCGCACACGTAAATAATTCGGCATTCGTAGCTTCGAGGGAGTAATACGTGCGTGTTCGACGAATCGTCGGGCCGCAAATGAGTATCGCACACGCGAAAATTAAAAGTTCAGACGTATTGAAAAACTCGTGTGGTGAGGTGAAATTTCGAATCAATTTTTGGAAGATATAATACTGGAGGATATAGTGCTGCAGAAGTGCCGGTATATTGGCTGCGAATGCCGGTGAACCTCGTGGGCCTCTCTCTCTCTCTCTCTCTCTCTCTCTCTCTCTCTCTATCTTTCTCTCTCTCACTCTCTCTCTCTCTCTTTCTCTCTCTCTTGTTTAACGAAATATGAGTGTGAATTTTCGTCATAACAGAAATATATGAAGTACAAGTTTGAATTTTTACGTGCAGGGTGTTTTATACAGTCTATAGTATTGCTTTATATTCAACGGTGTTTCACCATACTGTTCTTGTAAATATTTTATGCTTTTGAATAGTGCAGAGGTGAAAGTGCAAGGTTTACTATTGATTACGAGGTTTAACTTATCGGTTGTTTTATCATTGTTTGCTATTATCTGGATATGCGAAGACATGAAAAGTTTTTCACTTTATGGTCAATAGCTTTAAATAAGTTCATATTTTAATTGTTTGATACTCAATAAGCATGACGATATAAAAATAGATTCATATAAATTATAAAGTCGTGTTGAGCAATCATAGAACTTAATGTTTGATATATCATCTAGACTTTCAAATAAAATATTGTAAATCATTAAAATGCCGTTGAATACTATCTATCATTACTTCATTTTAATAAGTAGTAAAAGTAATCAGTAGTAAAAACTTATATACAAAATTAATTTAAATATATCGCGTTGAATATCAGATGGCAGATAAATGAATACAGTTTTTAGCTCTAAACTAAATAGCCTATTTATCTTTTTAATTAATTGATTTATATATTTCGAATATTTTAACATAAAACTTATTACATAATATTTATGTTTGTAAATTATTATTTAAATTCCAGAATTTCGTATTACATAAAAAAAAAAAAAAACAGAAATTCTAAATTATTTTCCATTAATATTTAATATAATTACACCTATTCCTTATAAAATCAATATATAGAAGTTAATTGAAATTAGAATAACGTCCGATTGTTTATCAAAAAATTCATAAAGTTGTTTAAAAGTTCCTATAACCCATCGTGTGATGGTAATAAAATTGATGTGTACTTGAAGAAACTAAAATCGCAACACTCGCGGCTAGTTTAAACTTTACTAGCGCTGATAAAAAAAAGATGCATCGCACACTCGAACAAATAAGTCTATCCGTTTCGTGTAAATGTAAATTTTATCGCGTAGGAAATAATTAGGAGTTTATGTGCGTGCGCGCGCGAAAACGAGGCAGCCGCGTCGCCGCTCGATAATTCCAGCTTCGTTCTATACACGTGTTTGGATGTGTATACGTATAGAGTGCAAATTTATGTGTAAGCGTATGCGTACGTGTATCTTTAGCCATCGTAAGTACGGCGTGCGAGAGTAATCTCCATCCCCGGGATTTTTTCACTTTGTAGTATCAATATCGATACTTCATTGATTTTATATCTTTTTAATATTTTTTTTCATAGTTTAATACGCAGATTAGAATATTTTAAGTCGTAATTTTCTTCTTGTTTTCGTGTTTCTTGTACAATATATAAGTTTATTAGAAAATTTATTATCACTTAAATTTTTATTTTATATTTTAACGGTTGGAAATTTTTCTGATATTCATATGATTACGTTTATAAAATTATGATAAGGTAATAAAAAAAGTAGTTTGTAACACGTGATATGTAAAATAAATGCCTTAAGATTAAATGTAATATGATACTTTTAATAATTCGATTCCATAGTTAATAAAATTTTAATAAAATTATTTATTAAAACTTTATGAATTAACTAATATCTAATTCATTTTTGTATAAAATTGTTCAAATACTTTGTATTTTTCTTCAAAAAGATACTAATAGTGCTTCTATTAAAAAAAAGCGATGTATTTTTACAATTCGATACTTTGTATAAACGAAACTGATTCACATCTCAATGAACTACTTATAAAGGTTAAAATCTCAATTAAATGTGTAAGGATATTTTCTTTCAAATTTTCAAAAAAAAAAAAAAAACCATTTCAATTAAACGAAAAATTAATATTGCATGGTACACAACTCTGTTTTTATTAAACAAATTTGAATCGATTTGTTTAACGCGAAACGTAAAAGATGAAAAAAAAAAGGGACAAAACGATGTCGCGAAACAGTTTCAAGTCGCGACGTACGTATCCGTTAATTAGTCGGACCGAGTAACGTCAACCGTCAATGAAAAAACGTTTCACCCTATTAGCGGAGAAAGATACGACAATGTACCTGTTACGCGTCGTTTGTGTGTGTGTGTGTGTGTGTATGTGTGTGTGTGTGTCTGTGATCCACGTGTCTTTTCTCATAACGGAACTGCACGCGTCCCTCCGCGGTGTCGCGAACACTCGTACACCCGGTGACCTTTGTTAAATAATGGGAATGTTTTTGTATATATGAGCTTCCGTCTTTGCGAACTGCCGTTATTCTTGTAATTACCGGGAGTCGAGCATTTTTCTAGATTATGAGCCGCGGTGTCGTCCCTTTAACAGTATATAACGCACGCTTTGTATACCTATTATGCCGTCTTGATCTCATTTTTTTTTTTTTTTTTTTTTTTTATTTTGTTTTGTTGTCATTACTATCATTACTATTCTCGTTTTTTATTAGAGAAAAACGGCACATGTTGACTGATGAGAAAAATTTATCGTCGAAGTACGTGTTATGATTTATTGTTTTGCTTTGTTTTTTTTTTTTCGTGCTGTTTTCATTACACTAATTATTGATAATGTGAATAATTGAATTATATGTTTTATTTTTCAATTAGAAAAATTTAATAAAACGCTATATTTAAAATTAATTGTTAGTTTTCAAGATTGTTATGAATTAAGAATTAAAAATTATTTTATAAATTGTAAACGGTTTTATTAATATTTGAAACTCACAAATATTTTTATTTTTTTTTTTTACAGAAAATCTTGTTATAAAGCTGCTTAAGGTGTATTTTATACGAAAGTATTCTTGATATTTTTTTTTAATCGTAAAGCCAAAACTGCCTTAGAAAATGAAAAGGAAAGTTTTGTACTGATAATATTAGTAAACTGCAACGCTATAGTTGCTATTTTTCTATAACAGGTAATTATTAGAATAATTAGATTAAGGTAATATTTAAGAAATAATGGTGTAATATTTAATGAAAATAACTTAATTTCAATAAAGTTTTTAGGATAACAAAAAAGTACCAAAATGGCGTACGACGATGTTATATTGCAAATGGGCCAATTCGGTAAGTATCAGCGTAGGATATACCTGTTGCTGTGTTTGCCGGCTATATCGTGCGCTTTTCACAAGCTCGCAAGTGTTTTCCTCGGGGCCAAAATGTCTTCGCGGTGAGAGATGTACCCTTTTCTTTGCTTTTTAACTTTAGAAAATCGATAATCGATCGATTCTTTTTATTTTACAAATATAATATCGATCAAAATGACAATTTTTTTAACAATAACTTTATAAAATATAAATTTTTAATTTTAATCCAATCTGAAGCAAATTAATTAAGTAAAAATCAACTTTATTAGATGCTTGCTGCCTTTTGAAAGTGTGGATAACGCGACGTATTATTTGCCCGAATCGTTGATGAATGCGAGCTATCCATGGGATGAAAATACCAAGACATGGTCGCAGTGTGAGCGTTACACCGACATACCAGGAAACACGAGCAAGTGCGATGCCTTCGTTTACGATAGGAGCAGGTACAGCAGCTCGATAACTTCCGATGTAAGTTCAGCCAAGTCTTTAACTTCTTAAAATTCATTGGAATTGCTTGTTTTTAAGCTTTTTGAATTACATATTTATATCAACTTAGTGTTTTTATTGATAAACCTCACCTAATTATGTTGTTTTAATTATGTATGTATATTGGTGTCATGTATACGAGTATATTTTGTTATATTCATGTCATGAGTATTTATTCGTTACAAGTAGAAATTTGTCATGGTTGCTATTAATATTTTAAACAAGCACCGCGTAATTCATTGATAACAAAATCACAGTAATCTATTTTAAACTGCATAATTATTAACCTTAATCTTATAATTTTTTTTTTGATCTCATAATTTTTATAATTTATTGTCATTATTTATAACCACTATTTATACAATTTTTAAAAGAAACATGAATTTTTAATATTGTATATTGCCTGTCGTTTTTTAGTGGGATCTCGTGTGTGACAGGGAACAGATAAGATTCATCTCGGATTCGGTGTTTATGATTGGCGTCATGCTGGGCTCGACGATATTTGGTGCACTGTCCGATAAATATGGGCGCAGACCGATATTCTTTCTCTCGCTGGTCATACAATTGATCGGCGGTGTATTAGTTGCCATAGCGCCTGAACTCGTTTCCTACATCGTCTTCAGAGCCATTGTCGGTTCGACAACCAGCGGAGTTTTTCTCGTTGCTTATGTCATCGGTAAAGTGTTCTGGATTTTTTCTTGTTAACTTATAGTTGGTAATCTTACTCGATCGGAATCCTAAATAATTTATAAATATAATTTGAAATGTGCATAATTTATAAAAAGTAAAAAAATAATTTAATTTTAAAAACAAACTATTTATCGAATAATTGAAAAACTGATTTTTTTTTTTTTTTTTTTTTTTTTTTTTTCTCAATTAAGGTTATCAGTATTTGAATTTTGTTCTCATTCAAATATGCTAAATTGGAAAAATATCCACGCGTGGAGTCTTAAATTGATGTTCATTAACATTCCGCCGACATGAAGCAAATATTGTTGGACGTTAATTTACCAATAGTTTAAATCATCCATTAAAACATTTCTCTTTAATAGTTTCTTATAACGTTCACAATAGAACATTTAAAAAATGTGTGAAAATAAATCTAATAGCTTTCAATTTATAAGAGTGCGTTCGCACGCTATGTAAATCATCCCACGTGATATGATGAATGAAATTTATGCTTTATTAGTCTTAGAAGTTGATGTCAATTGACGTTTAAGATATTTTTATTCGGCATCATGAATTAAATGAATTTAATTTTATGCTTGGTTTATTCAAAGTATGGAACGTAGTACTTACCAACAAATCAATTTCTGCGCAAGCAGTTCAAAAGTATATACCGTTACATTTTATTCTGCAAATTTTACGCGAGTTCCGTAAACTTTTATTAACAAATGTTTGTAAACGGTGACACGGCATATAGCACAAAGCAATTGACATTTACAACTGTTATTTTACGTTGAAGACACATTGCTTTATCATGATTAAAGAATTAAAAAGGTTAAATAATTCCGTTATTTCGAAAGATAAAGAAAACGAAAAGATATTTGAGAAATTCACGATAACGGTTTATGTTATTAAAATCGCTTTATCTATATATATGTAGGTATTTAGTGAAAATAGGATAAGCTACTTAAGCTATGTAAATTTAAGTAATCCATATTATCCACATTTCTTAGCAATAGAAATTTCAAGAAAGAAACATATTATTTATTCTCTCAATTTGCAAAAAATCATACGACAAAGTTATTTCCTCGTTGGATAAATAATAAGACGGCTATTACTAATCATAATCAACGAAGTATATAA
>OX465095.1:72112989-72180489 GCA_949987625.1 Chalcis sispes | reverse complement strand
ATCAATTAACATAACGAATGAGTTTTTGAGATCATTTTTATCCATCGACTTTAGTATGTCGGTCGTCGCTCTTTGGATGGCCTCTACGTCGGCATAACGTTTTCCTTTCATAGGCAAGTGCAATTTGGAGAACAAGTAGAAGTCGCTCGGAGCCAAATCCGGCGAGTACGGTGAATGGTTGATGGTTAAAATGGAATTTTTGATCAAAAAATCCGTGATCAAGTTCGATCGATGAGACGGGGCATTATCACATTATCATGCAACAAACGCCAGCTCCCTTTTTCACGGTATTGTGGCTGCATACGACGAATACGGCTGAGCAAACGCTTCATATCACCAAGATAAAATACAGCAGTAATCGTTTGACCAGGTGGAACGAATTCACGATGAATAATACCCTCCAAATCGTAGAAACAAATCAACATTGTCTTCACTTTTGACTTTTCAAGATGACTTTTTTTCGGATTGGGCTCGGTTGGGTGCTTCCATTCAGCACTTTGACGCTTGGTTTCGGGATCATATTGAAAACACCATGTCTCGTCACCAGTCACAATCGAATATTTCAAGTTTGGGTCCTTTTTGACTCTTTAATCAAATCCTTACAATGTTGAATTCGGAGCAGTTTTTCGTAGTCGGTCAATTTGTGTGGAACAAAGCGTGCACACACCTTCCGTAGATTCAAATAATCGGTCAAAATGCGATGAATTGAATTTTTGGACATATTCAATTCCATTTCCATGTATCGCAATGAAGATTTTGGCTCATTTTTTATAAATTCACGCACTTTTTCAATGTTAGTTTGAGTAACCACGGTATTCGAAGGACCTGGATGTTCGTCGTCCTGAATGTCTTCACGACCTTCCTGGAACCGCTTATATCACTCATACACTCTGGTACGGGATAGACAATTATCGCCATAAACTTGTTTCAGCAAATTATGCGTCTCAGTAAAGGATTTACCGAGTTTAAAACAGAACTTAATATTTGCTCTTTGTTCGAAGTTCATTTTTCGACCGGTGCCACAAACACACTATCACTTTGAGCGCGATATTTTGATTTCCATTGAACCGAATGTCATACAATTTTGAGAGGATGTCAGTTAAGGGGGGGGTAGGGTTTTGAAGGCAGAAAAAAACAGGTTTTTACAGATTTTTTTTTGGGCGTACGGTAAAAGTAAATTTATTTCTAATTATTATACATTAAAGAGTAGTTATTGAACTATATTCCGTGAAATATTGGTTGAAAAATATTGAAAATTGACCGAATGGCAGCAATTCTTCGCAGGCGCCTCAGAAAAAATACATTTTGCGGTGCACGTCATACCTCAGCACTGGATCATCTGAAATGAAATAACCAAAGTTTTTCTTTTAATTTTTATGTCCCTCTAGGTATCCCTGTCGAGTTTTTCCATTTTTTTTAAATTTTTGAACTTTTTACAAGACTTGAAAGTGAAAATACCGATTTTTGGCCTGAATTCATGACTATTGTTGTTAATAATAAAAAAAATAAAATCAAAAACGAAAAAATCTCAACAGGGTTACCTCATGAATTATGTAAGGAAATACTGTAAAAAATTTGAGAACGATCGGTTGAATAGATTTTGAGTTACAGAGTGCACCGACTCAAAAAACATCGATTTGAGAAAAACGCGTTTAAAACGCGGTTACAGCTCAGGTAGTCGTTCGAGACACGCCTACTTCCAAAGCTATATCTTTGTGAGTTTTGCTCCGATTGACTTCATATTAACAGACAACATTCTTGAGTTACTATACTTTCATAATATGCAATAAAAAAAAATCACTTTTTTTGAACCCTCAAAACCATACCCCCCCCTTAAGAATGGACCTTTCCATTGCTAACATCCACCAATAGGTGGCGCCAATATAAATCGATGTTTTGAAAAAGTTCCGTTTTCCATGGGACACACTGTGTATTATAGTTATACAAAATTAAAATATTATTGAAAAGCATTAAAAAATTTTGATATATCGATAAACAACTTCTATTATGTAATAAATATCAAAATGATTGACAGTCACAGTGAAACTATTAAATTTTATAAATTAAATAGGACGTTTAGTACTCAAATTAGCAAGTATATGATATATTATAATGTGCAATTAAAATTATATTTCAAATTAAAATAGATATCACAAACATTAATTAATAAAGTACCGTATATTTAAAAGTAATATACTTTATACCAGATTGTACGAAAAGTCTGCGAAAAAAATTTCGGATAGCATTAAAAATAAACAACAAAGCTATAAATTAAAATTTTAACGTTTTCGTCTTTATTTTATTTATTTTATTATTTAACTTTTTCAACAGCATTGGAAATGGTGGGACCGCAAAAACGTTTGATAGCCGGTGTTGGATGTCAATTATTTTTCAGCGCCGGTTACATTATGATCGCTGGTTTTGCCTATTGCCTCACCGATTGGAGAAAGCTTCAACTTGCTCTCACGGTGCCGAGCATCGCTTTTCTTTTTTACTGGTGGTGAGTATGTATGCCAATGTATGTACGCGTCATACCTTTGTTCCGCACGCTTACCTTTTTATCCGCTGTTCGCTCGTTTTTTTTTTTTTTTTTTTTTTTTTTTTTTTTTTTTTTTTTTTTTTTTTTTTTTTTTTTTTTTTTTTTTTTTTTTTTTTTATGCGACCATCGCTTCGTGCTCGATTTAATATGGAGATAGCCTTCGACTTACCTTTGTCGCATTTTATCGATTTATTTATGGAGGCTTAAAGCGCATCTTTTGCGTGAACCGCAAAATCATGCTTTGATGTAAATTACAGACGTTTTTAATTCTTTAAAGTATCGATTGACATGGCGCTTTATGGGTATTTTTCATACATAAAAGATTCACCAATCGTATCGTTAAACGTGATACTTTTGAAAAATCCTGTAAGCTTAACGCGAGCTGAGAAAAGATTAAAATACCATTCAACTTCAACTCTAAATAAAATAAAAAAAAAGTAACAGTCTTAACAACCTGTTTATAAAAATCTCAAAAGCGTATATACAAAACGGAATTTTACCAATCGTCACACACATCTCGCGCACGAATGTAGCATCATATATACTCAAGTTATAAACGAATGCAAAGTAGTCCGTGCGTCGTTCTCTCTCTCTCTCTCTTTCTCTCTCTTACTCATTCTCTTTGTCGCTTAAAATGCGCGCAAAATTAACGGGATTTTGCGCAAACTCAAGATTCATGCAAAGTTTATATAGATATTGTTCGAAAGTGTAGTTGTATGTGGGACAAAGGAGATGCAAGATTTTGTAAATAATATTTGTGTTCTGGAAAGATTGGGGACTTCGATGAGTCGGAAATCTTTTAAGATGATAATTCAAAGAGATAGATCGAATAGGATGCCTTTGATGTTCATTTGCTGGAAAAAATTTTATGTGAAATCAGATTTAGATTCGCTGAACTGGTTTACAGAGGCTAGATTAATTATAAAATGATATGTTTTGTGTAAAGAATAATATAACATTTGATTAATTATTAAATGTTTATTTATAAAAACTTTAGGAGAGATAAAATTTAACGTTAAAATTTGTAATTTGTAAGTTATTGTTCAAAAAAAAAAAAAAAAATTCCGAAATATTTCATTAAAATATTATTGAAACCAAATCAATTCAAATTTACCTCAATGTTTTTCAAAAAAGGTTCATCCCAGAATCTGCCCGTTGGCTGCTGACAAAGGGCCGAAATAAGGAGGCACGAGAACTTTTACATAAGGCGTCGCGCGAAAACGGCGTCGAGATACCGGAGTCAACGCTCAAGCGACTTCTCGACGAGTCCAACAGCGACAGTAAACCAGACACAAAGAAACCGTCCATCTTCGATCTTTTTAGATATCCCAACATGAGAAAGAAGAGCCTCCTTATATTCTTCAATTGGTGAACTTTTTTATTAAACTTTTATTTTCAGTTTTCTTTTGTTTTTATTTTCGTACAAATTTTAAATGCCATCGGCGATGAATGATGTATTTGTATTTTTTTAATTTATTCAAATCGTTATAACAATTTTTAAATTTATGATTAGTTTTAAATATACATTACAATAATATATACAAAAAATAAAAAAAATAAAAAAATAAAAAACAAATCAAAAACAAAATAATTTACATACTTTTATAAAAAATGCAAGTAGAACAGTATCGGCATAGATAATAATACGAGTCCCCATTTGTTCATCTTTGAGAAAAGCTATGAAAAGTATTAACCCTTTGCACTCGTATATATGTCCTTTTGTGAGTACACTGTGCCGCTCCTACGGCGACATACGAGTGCAAAGGGTTAAATGTGCTTAAATCTTTAATACTTAGTAATATGTTGCTCATAAATATTTGATTAGGACAATTTTTCTAATATGAAAAATGCTTTAAAAAAGCGTCGACGCAGCACGATCGGTTATAATCGAAAGAAGTAAAAATATTAACGATGGCACTTAAAGGATGTACATTTTATCATCCCAAATAACTCTACCTATTTATCGTACAAATTATCGTGAGATCCTTTAATGAACCTCTCTCTCTCTCTCTCTCTCTCTCTCTCTCTCTCTCTCTTACTTTGATTAATTTTTCTCTTCTGTTATGCATACAGGCTCGTAAACAGTGGCACGTATTATGGACTCTCGTTGAACCCATCGAATCTTGGCGGTAACGATTACATTAATTTCGTCATATCCGGCCTCGTCGAGATACCAGCCTATACTTTTCTTATTTTCACGCTGAATCGATGGGGCAGAAAGGTTATTTTATGTGGATGCATGATAGCGTCCGGTCTAGCGCTCGTTGCTACTTTATTTATACCAAGTGGTTGGTTACGCTTATTTTATATATACACCTTTACTTTTCGTGTCTTTCTTCTTTTTCTTTTGCAATTTCTTTTTTTCCTTTTTTTTTTTTTTTTTTTATTTTCAATTTTAACTCTTAAAATTTTCTCGATAAAAGCCTCGATGCTTTTTATCGTTTATACCTTTATCACTTGATGCATCATTTCTCGTTTCGTTTAATGTACATATATATATATGTATTATTTATAATTTAACCTTCGTGTATATACGCAACATATCGTATTTATTTATAGAAACTAAAAAGATATTTTGTTTACGTACTCTAATTATAAGATTCGCGGTATTCATTATTATGAAGATGGTGCGATTCAATTTCAACCTCATTACAAATGCATAGTGCGCGAGTGATTTAGGGCCGATCAATGATGCATGAAATTAAGATAATTGCTAAATTATTGAATTTTGTAATTTTATTTTATATAAGATTTAGTAGCACTTTAATAATTGTGATAAATTTTATATCGATGCTTTGAATTTTATTTATTTTTAAAATTTTTTTCATCATTATTATTAATCGTTGTTTTGTAGTTGGTACAGTTTATTGCATGTTTATAGCAATAATTATAAAAATCGTACTCTCAATGTAAAAAAACAAAGGCAAAACCAGTCTATATCAGGTTTTCGATAATTGAGGAAAACTTCGTTATAAAATGTACAAATAATTTTGTAATTTTTATAACGAATCAATTATTATTTAAAAAATAGATACTTTACGATTCATCTTCGTGTGGTTATTTGCTTTTTAAAACTTCAAAAATCATCCACTTCAAACGTTCCTTTTATAGAGATGACATGGCTGAAGGTGACGTTCGTGATGATAGCTAAACTGGTGATTACCTCATCCTACGGTACGATCTACGTATTTACCGCGGAGCAATTTCCCACGGTCATCAGGAACGTCGGTCTCGGGGCGAGCTCGACATTTGCTCGAATAGGCGGAGTCATCGCTCCCTACATCAATTTGTTGGTAATGCGTATATAAATTACGCTTTTTACTTGATTATTTTTTTTTTTTTTTTTTTGTTTTTATTTATTTATTTATTTATTTTTTTTGCTTGTCTTTATTGACCTCGCATTCGACGAGTGTTGGTAACATTTTAACTTACCATCTTCTTTCTTTTGATGCCAATATATAGTCTTTATACTGGAAGCCTCTGCCGTTTCTTATTTTTGGGTTTGGCTCGTTAATTGGCGGTCTTCTGTCGCTTCTACTGCCCGAGACTCTCAACAAAAAACTGCCGGAAACTATACAAGACGGTGAAGCCTTTGGGATGTAAGTGCATTACTTTTTATATCTACAAGTGATAATTATGTTGTTAATATTGTTCATTTTCTTTTTGATCACGTTCAAGAGAAAATTTAATCAAACGTAAATAAAATGTGTAATAATAGTAAAAAAATTGGTCTTTTGATTTCAGAAAATTGTCGAAGAGTACAAAAAATGGTTTAGATGTGGAAGACGTGTGTGGTATGGATGAAATCAACAATATTAAGCAGCTCAAGTCGTAGCGATATAATTTAGAATATTTAACCACAATTAATTTAGTTTTAGTTTCGAAAAGTAACTAATAAGCCAATTTAAGCTTAATGATATTTTTATAATTTCGATTTAATAGTATAATGTGCATTCTATGTTGAAATCAAAAGGTGCATAAATTTATTAAAAATTTTTAAATTTCATTAATAAAACTGTGTAAAATTAATTAATTAATTACCTGCCAAGAAGATAAATATACTGCGTCTTTTTATATCTATATTTTGTAATTCAATACTTTGTTACAAGTCTCTCGAACTATTTATGGTTTTTCCATTTTTTTATATATTTATATATATATATTATAATAATGCAGTCAAAGACTAAAAATTGTTTATAATTCAAATGTACCATTAAAAGTCAAACGAATCACTGCTTTGAATTTAAATGAATATTATCAATTTAGACAAAACTTGAATTCGTAAATCATTTAATTTAAACCAATAGCAAGAATACATATAATATCATTTAATATAAGAGTATCATTGAATAATTTGATTGTATTTAATAAAGCACATTTAATTTTAAATTGTTTAATGTATAACGAACGAATAAATGTGTTATGGAAATATATTTTTTCATAATTTAATTAGCAAATTATATTATTAATATATACAATAAGTTTATATCAAAGATTACAAAAATAATTAAATTATTCTTCATACGCACAATGATGTACAATTTTCTTTAACTAAAGAGGCTTTGTATTTTCCTATTATATTGTAGATGTAACATTTGTAGTGAAAATTAGTACCAAAGTACTAATGTTTTTATATAAATATATACAAAATGTGACAATTGCACCAATGGTTGTGCTAGAGAGTAATAAAGTATTACTCACTGCTTTTTATAATCAATAATGTCTACTGTGATGCGATTGCAAGTGTAAAATTTATTCTACAATTTCTTTGTTTTTATCTGCGTGAAGACTGATCTAGATACAAATGAAAAATAATGTAAAATAATAAGTGACGTCTCATAAATGTCTGCAGATGAAATTTTGGAATAAATTAATTCTGTTTGTTTTTTAATACTTTCACTATCTTTATGAGCATTATTATTTTAATTTTCTGAATTTTCCGAGAAAATTGCATTTACTTATTATAAACTTTCAATAGATATGTATGAATAGTTACTATGATATATAAAAAACATTTTTTAGTGAAATTTCAAATATTTTAAATTAATAAATTTTAATGACACAACATTCTTAATTTATTTTATTTTTAAAAATTTATTCGTCTTAATTTTAAAATATCAGTACAAAATAAGTTAGTTTTCAATTTTTTCTAAATATTTGTTCGTTTGAGGGAAAGTTTTCGTCTAGAATTATATAAAAAACTATTAATGATATTAATTTACATATTTCGTTAATTACAACATTTGGCTGTAACGATCCTTAAACATTTTCGTTCAGTAGAGAATATACTAGCTTCTTTTTCCTCAGTTCAGTAATATAAAAATTACGATTGTTCTTAATGTTCATAAAATTTCTGTAGTTGCTAAGTATGTAACGACTTGTAACTTTGATAATTTTACAAATTTTTTTAAATTTCCAGGCTATAACCTTCCCTTAATGACTATATTACATGTAAGTTATTGCTCGTTAGGACAATTTTTAATCTTAATTTATTTTTATAATATAAATTATCTAATATTTAATTGCTTTTTTTCAACAATATCAATTGGTGCATTAGCGTCTCTAATGATTGTATAAACAACTGACAATTTTTTTGGTATGCATTCGGTAGATCTACACGTCATTATGTCCAGCATAATGTGTAATTGTTCTTGTCCCTCGCCTTTCGGTACTTTAATCGACAAAGGTGTTGTTAAATCGCCGTTAGATGTTAAGGCTTTCCACTCCTTTGACGGTAAATATAGAGACCATTTTTGAGGTGCTTCCGCATTTAATTTTAAATCATTTTCAAACGCAGGAGAGAATGACACAGATAAATTAGCATCTTTTGTGCTAATTTTAGAAGTAAAATTATATGTATATTCCCCTCTATTCCATACTTCAGCTGGAAGTTCCACTAAAATCTATAATAGATAGTTTCCTTCTTAATATTTGAATAAATAAATTTGATATACATAAGTTTAACATCAATAAAAAATTCTTTTCGTAAAAAATAAAATGTTTCATTAAAAATTTTTTTATTTAATATTTTCAGTAACTAAAATTAAATAATGCAACAATAAAAAACTAAAATAAATTAAATTTGTTTACCGTGCAAGTTTTTTCAACATCAGATAAATTAATGGATTTAATGCAATGATTGTTTGTATCTGCTACATATAAAATATTTCCGTTGTTACTCACTGCTAATCCACTTGGTTCATCAAACTAAAAGAGAAAATGGTGAAAATTAATTTTTAAAATAAATATTTTTAAAATATAATTCAAAAAAATAAAATATTTAAAAAAAATTTTCTATAAACTTACAATGTTATTTTTGAATGGTTTTCCTCTACCACATACTGTTGTACAGTTACCTTCACTGTCAGTTTTTTTTATTTTATGATTATACGTATCAGCAATATAAACTTTTTTATCAAACTTATTCCATGCTACCCCTAATGGATGTTGTAATTTCGCTTCATATTTTTTTCCATCTGCATCACCATAACAGTGTAAATTCTAAAATTGAACACAAATATTTCATTAATAATATATATATATACTTAATTAAAAATACATAAAATAAGTAAAAATGATTGATAGATAATTAAAAATCAAAAGAATCATTATCTTCTATTGTTTGAGTTATTTACCGTTGGAGTATTTTCAGCTCCACAAACAGGTAATACTTTTCCATCATCAAGACAAACTCTTCTTATTGAACTACTTTCACTATCAGCAAAGAAAACCGATTTTAATTCCTGTGCTACTGCTAATCCTGAAGGTTGAGCTAAACTTGCAGCATGAGGATAAGTATTATTTTTGTTTGCTTCTCTTCCATTTCCAACAATATTAGCACATGTTCCAGCTTTATATTCCCTAAATAATTAAAAATTACAAATTTTCACTTAAACAATAAATAATTAATTCATTAATGATTTCTTTTTACTTTTTCTTCCACCATATAGTATCTTCAAAAAATAAAGCCCATATTTGATGTGTTCCAGCAATAGCTATTAAAAGAATGGGAACAGTTTTTTCATCTTGTTCGTGATGATAAATGGCAACATCCCATGGAGATGATAATTCTTGTTTAGTTCCAATTTTACCCCCAGTATAATCACGTCCTTGACGTCCAGTTCCCGCAATAGTCGTTACATATTTTTTTTTCATGTCAATCTAAACATTTATTCAAGCATTCAATATATTATAAATCTTTTAAATTATTATTAATAACATTACTTTTAATAATTTTTAAAAGAATATTTACTTTTCGAATTGCATGATTTTCATTATCAGCAACAAAAATATCATCATTCAGTATACAAATGCCTTGTGGTGCATTAAATCGAGCAGTTTCAAAATTACCATCTTTAAAGCCAGGAGAATATCCACCAACAATATACTCAACTTCGCCATTTTTACTCATAATTAAGATTCGATTATTCCCAGTGTCAGATACAACTAATTTTTGTTTTGAATCTTTTTCAAATGCTTGAATTTTTCCAGGAAATAGCAAACTACCTTTATTCATAGGTAATATGTGTTGTGCAGGTTTCATCGGAATTGTACTATTTGAAATTTGTTTTAATGATTTAAAATATTTTAGAACAATTTTTGTATACAAAAACAATTCATCTTTATGTCCTTCTCCTACTAGAACAAAAAGGGGTTGTGCATTGGGACCTAAAATTTAATAATATATCATTAGATTATTTTTGTTTCTCTTAGATGGTTTTAAAATGATTGTTTTATAAAAATAAGATTAAATAAGTTTCAAAATATAAAATTTTTGAAACCTGATATTTTATAAGATCATACCTAATATGATTAAACTTGGCCAACAAACAATTCCAATGTTGTGCCACATGGAATATTTAACATCATTAACAACTGGGTGTCCTATATTATATCTTTGAATTGCTGCTAAGAGTTTCTCAGGATCTCGTTCGTTGGCAAATTTACCACTATGTACGCCGACCTAAGATTTATTATTAAATTATCAATAGTTTAAACAAAAATATGATTTGCAAATTTTGCATACTAACAACAACAAGACCATCTTGAATTGAGAATCTTTTTTCTAAGGCATGTAAATCTGGCAATATATGCATACAATTTATGCAACAATAAGTGAAGAAATCTAGGACAACAATTTTTCCAGCAAGATGTTTATATAAAGATAAACTTTCAGAGACATTAAACCACTCCAAACCTAAGAGTAGAAATAAGTACATGTTTTAAAAAATGCATTTTAAACAATGTAGGAAATTTGATGTATAAATTATTATGGATAAATAATTAATGAATCTTATTTATTCAATATTAAATAATATAAAAATATAAATAATGTTTTAATAAATTTAAATATTCATGACTTTTTAAAAGTAATTTATTCATCCTTAAGAGGTAAATCAAATTCTTCATGTAAACTAGCTACTGTAACTCCTCTCATTGTAGCTAATGCTCCTAAAACTATTTGCGTGGCATCCTTAATATCATTGTATTTATGCAATAACTCCATGATTTCTTTTACAGAATCTTGCAACTCTGAATTATTTTTTAGATTTGATAATTCTAATTCTAAAGATTTTTTTATTTCTAAAAGATTAACATATTCTATTTTTTCTTCTTCTGTTAAAGCTCTTTCTATATTTTTTATAGAATTTTCTTTTTGAGGTGTTTTTTCATTTTTAGAATCATTCTCGGAGCTTTTTTTAGTATCTGTAGATCTTAACATTATTTTATATAAAAAAAAGTACAGTACCTGTAATTGAAAACAAAATTATTTTAATAATTTAACTCGAAAAATAAGAATTTCAAATTTTATTATCATCTAAAAAATATGTTAAATTATTAACAAAATTTAATAATACTCATCAAATTTGAGCACTATGAGACATTCGTTAGTAAATACAATTAGGTTAAGTAATCAGAAAAAAAATAGCATAATAGAATCAATAATATTCAAATTAATTTTATATAAATTGTAAATTTCTATCTGAATAATTTAAAATGAATTGTTTTAATAAATAATTAACTTTGAAAATGTAAATTATAAAATATTGTAGAAATATTTTTTGATACACTTTAATAATATTTTACTTTGCATGTTCATTTCACACAGTTATGTAGTTTACCAAAGTATGTCAATTGTATTGGTATTTAAAATATATTAATAATTTAATGGATCTCAAAAAAATAAAATAAAATTAATTTTATTTACCTTTTTGAAAATCGTTAAGTCGAATTTCTGTCTCTGCGAAAGCTTTAATGTGTTTTAATATAATATCTTCTTTTTCATTTTCGTCTTTTACCGAATTTACGACAGTACGAAGTTCGATACAAATTTGTGTTAAATCTTCAACAATATTTTGCACATTCATTTTTTTCAATCTCTCAATATAAGGATCTTTAATTCCGCCGTTCCGATTACCAAAATAAGTTAGTGATTTGTGTAAATCACGGCGTAGCGACGTTGTCAAATTTAAATTCTGTGGTTTGACTTTGCGAGCCGAAACGAACACAACATTTTTTATAAAAATTCTATGTAAAGCAATGCACGGCGGCATTGAAAGACGATACAAATTTGTCTATTTATATTTTATGAATCAATCAGTACCGATATTATGAACTTAAGTCATAAAATTCGACACATATTATTTATAAATAACATAATTATGTTATTACATTTCAGTGACGCAAAATATTTAAGTATCGATATATAATCAACAACTACATGTATACACGAATATACATCATATATATATAAGGTCTGATCTAGTGTAGAACAATTGATGACTGTGTGTATATTTTTGAAGCTGATAATGGAGGTTAAGTTTGAAAATTAATGTAATGTAATAATTATAATTAATATAAATTTAAAATATATTCCAATTTAATATATAATTATTTTATATGTATTTAATATTTTTTAGATTCAACAGGGTTTGTAAAAATTATGTGAACAATTATTATGATAATAGTTATCTATATCTAGTCAATAAATATTTGTTATAAAAATATTTTTCTGTAAATTATCAATTTTCATAAATAGTATTAAATAGATTTTTTAAAACTTTTATAAAAAGGTAAGTTATTTTAATTTAATATTTATTAAAGATTACTATTTATAGATGCTGATTTAAATTACTCATAAAAATCAGATTTTTTTTTAATGACTCACACTTTATTATTTTTTAGCATAAATTTTCTACAATTTAAAAAATCAAGAATATTATCGAGTTATTTTTTTTTAAAAAGCAAAATGGAACTGATGAACAACGAAAATAGATCTGATTTTAATACTGATCATATTCCATTGAATATGAGTCAAAGAATAATTTCTATGGAACAAAATGATTATCCAACTGAATTGGTAAATATTTTTGTTTTACATTGTTATTTACTTAAAAAAAGTAAAAATTTTTATGATTTTTCTAAATTATTCAGACATTTTTTTATTATTTTATAGGAAACAAATATTGAAAATGAATCTCATATCGATGAAGAGCAAATTGATTTTGTTTTAGCTTATGTTGATAACAGTAATTCTGCTCAAGCACAAAAAAGAGAAGTGTTTGAAAGAAGTTTATTAGAACAAGGAATACATTTAGAGTATGAAAAAAATGGGCATTTATGTTTTGTTAAAATTTATGCCTCTGAAGTAAATTTTCAATTTTACTATTATTTTTTAACATTAATATATGGTTAAAAAATTTTTTCAAAATATGATATATTTAAATAGCAAAATCATTCTTATAGGAAGTTTTGTGTAGATATTGTGAAATAATGAAACTTAGGATGCCCATTAAACCACTGCCTAATGAAACTATAATAGAAGAAACAGATTTATTTGATGACGCACGATCATGGTTTATTAAATTATTTAGTTTTGCACAATTGAATTCTACTAAATTTCCACGAACAGAATATAAATTAGCAGCTGAATATTCCAGAGATAAAGATTATTTGTAAGTATTGTATAATTATAAAAATTAATGTTTAAATTTGCATGAAAAAAAAAGTGTAATTAGTTAATCCATTTTACTTCTATTGCACCATATAAAGATTTGACACAAAGGACAAAAAATTTTTTCCTATTCATATTCGTGTAATGATTGTGGATTTTATTTTGGAAAGACAGTGTGAAGGTATTCAGCGTTTATTAGCTGCAGGTGTATATTCTGCGGCATACCCCTTGCATGATGTAAGCCTTTTAATTTTGAGACTAAATTATAACAATTTATATTTTATCCTGTTTTAATATTCTTATTTGTATATTCTTTTTAGTTTAATATTTGTTAGAACTAAAAAAAAGTAAAAGTAAAGTTGTTCAGTAAAAATTTTCTTTAATTTATTTTCACAAACTCTATAATTATTTATTTTAAATTTTATTAAGGGTACAGTGAAACAAAAAGGAAGTACCAGAGCTTTACTTTTTGATGAATGGGCTGCAAAAAAAAAGTGGATAAAATTGCAACCCTTAGATACAATTAGAGAATATTTTGGAATCAATTTTGCCATGTATTTTGCATGGCTAGGCTTTTATACTTACATGTTAATACCAGCAAGTATTGCTGGCTTATTGTGTTTTTTTTATGGTAAGTGTATATTTTTTATCTATTGTTGACTATTATTATCTATTGTTGATTATTTTTTTTTTTTCACATAGGATTAGTAACTATAAATTCAAATCGATTAGCAGAAGATGCATGTAGTAGCTGGGCTGAAGATACTATTATGTGTCCACAATGTGACAAAACTTGTGATTTTTGGAAATTAAGTGAAACCTGTACATTAGCACGAGTTACTTACTTATTCGACAATCCTGCTATGGTTTATTTTGCAGCTTTTATGTCAGTTTGGTCTGTATTCTATCTTGAACTATGGAAAAGAAGATCAGCTGCATTAAGTTACCGATGGGGATTGGTTGGTTGGGATCGAACTGCAGAACATTCTAGACCACAATATTTAGCAACTCTTGCTCAAGCAAAATTGTTTAAAGTAAAAGAAAAGGTATATATTATACTAAATAAATGTATGATTTTATTTTTTTAAATTCATACTCAAATAAGATTGAATTAGTTAATTAAAAAATAATAATTCTTACTGAATTTAAATCATGTCTTTCAAAAAATGAACATAGGATTGAAATCAAATATGTAAATTTTAGTAATGAATTTTTTCTTAATTTATATTTTATTGATTTAGGTGAACCCTGTAACAGGGATAAAAGAGCCACATGTTAGTTTTTGGAAAGTACGCGTTCCGGCAACATTTTTTAGTTTTTCCGTTGTTTTATTATTGACTACTTTAGCACTTGCAGCAGTATTTGCTGTTGTTTTGTATCGAATGGCAAGCATAACTTCAACTTCTTTATTTGGCAGAGAAGTTGATTCATATAGTTATAAAACTTTTGCAATACCGGCAATAGCAGCAGGAATAAATTTGGTAAGTTCTAAAATAATATTAATTATTTTAATAACGATTAAATATAATAATTTGTTTATTTTGTATTTATCTATAAAATTATCTATTATAGGTATGCATTTTAGTTTTAAATTGCATTTATGATTGGTTAGCTGTATACTTGACAGAAATGGAATTATTAAGAACTCAAGCAGAATTTGATGATAGTCTTACTCTAAAAGTTTATTTATTTCAATTTATTAACTATTATGCTTCTATATTTTATGTTGCCTTTTTAAAAGGTAAATTTGTTGGGTATCCTAAAAAATATAATAAAATACTTGGCTTTAGGTAAATTGAATTATTAAATTTTAATTTAGTATCAATGAACATTGTAATTAAAAAAATGTTCAGTTTTAAAAAAAAAATTACCTACGTAACTGCTGTATATTATTCTTACAGACAAGAAGAATGTGCACCAGGAGGGTGTTTAATGGAACTTTCTATTCAACTAATTATCATAATGGCTGGCAAACAAGCTGTTTATACTGTAATAGAAATGATTTTACCGATTTTGTATAAGTATTGGGCACTGTTTCGCATACATACTGGTCTTAAACAAAAAGATCCTATTGTTCCTCGCAGTCAATGGATACGTGATTTAAAGCTTCTTGATTGGAGTAAGTTCTCTTAATATGTAATTAAAATAAAAATAAATACTAAAATATAAAATTTGTTATATTTTTTTCATAGGTCCTAGAGGGTTATATGATGAATATTTAGAAATGGTTATCCAATTTGGATTTATAACATTGTTTGTGGTGGCTTTTCCGCTAGCTCCATTTTTTGCCTTAGCTAATAATGTTTTTGAGATGCGTTTAGATGCTGAAAAATTTCTGCGACACTATCGAAGACCTGTTCCACGACGAGCTCGCGATATTGGCATATGGGGACGAATCCTTGATGCATTAGCTCGCATATCAATAATGACAAATGTATGTATATTATGAAATTTATAATTTAATGATATTGTAATAATTTTTATTCATCTTCATTTAAAAAATGTAAAAGATTATAGAATACTTGCGTTTATATCAATAACAAATTATTTGAAAGAATATTTCTGTTTTCTAAATTAAATATAAATTTTGATTTTGATTTTTCATATTTATTTAAACAGATTTGAATATGAAATTTATTTAGAGTTAACCTTTCAAAAATAATCATAAAATAAATTTATAATTACAAATATTTTACAGATTATATAATTAATAATTGAAATTAATAACTAAAAACTGTATAAAAATAATTTTATTTAGTTTTGAGTATTTTTATTTTTTTGATTTGTTTTTACATTTTTATTTTAAGCATGTATTTTTTTTATTTTAGGGATTTATTATAGCATTTTCCTCTACATTTATACCTCGTTTAGTGTATATGACTGTAGTTAGCCCTACTAAAACTGATGTTGGCTTTTTGAATCATAGTCTTGCAATTTTTAACACTAAAGATTTTGCTAATGGTACAGCGCCTTTGTATAGTTCCTTTGATAACATAACTACTTGTCGTTATGCTGAGTATAGAAATCCTCCCGACCACTTTGAGTTGCCTTATAAAAGACCTTCCATTTATTGGCACATTCTTGCTGCTAGATTAGCATTTGTTGTAGTTTTTCAGGTAATTATTCATAAGAATTTTCAAAAAGAAGTCTGGAAATCTACATTTTCTTAAATATTTTATAGTAATAAAATTATATTTTTTAATAAATTAACAATTAAATATTATTTTTAGAATGTTGTAGGATTAATAACAATGGCTGTGCAATGGTCCTTATCAGGTATACCACGTAAATTACGAGATCGAATTAAACGAGAAGCATTTTTAACAGAAGAATTAATAATTAAGCGTGAAGCAGAAAGGGCTAAAAATAAACTAGACTCAGATAATCAATTATTAAATCTCAATGGAGATAATAATTTAAGAAAAAGAAATACTTCGACAAGTCTGAATGATACCAATCAATAGCAGTATTTTTAAAATGTCCTTTTTTTAATGAACTTAAATTTTATATCAATATTTTTTAATATATTGTAAAATATATATTGAATTAATTCTTGTGTAAAGAAATTGTGATATATTTCTCTACAAAACAGTGCCTAACAATAAAACAAAATATTATTTTAAATCAATTAATTAATTTTATTTTAATAATTAATTTTATTTTATGAAATTTTAATTTAAAAATGACAAATTAAATTAAATTAATTATTAAATATTTATTTTAACAACATGAAATATAAATATTTTTGGTAACTATTCTTGAATTTTCTATGTAAAGATTAAATATTTATATAATTATTTATTATAAACATTAGTTATTAATATTACATAAATGAAAAAAAAGTTTTAAGAGGCTGATAAAAAATCTGTAATAAACAGTTCAACCATAAGATTTGGAACCAGCTGAATAAAATTTTTGATCAGTTACATAAGGAAACAATAATCAGTTAAGAGATTCATTTCTGGTTGAATTAATGCATTAGGTTCTTAGACACAAGAGCCCTTTTTTGGCCAATATCGGTTTTCTCTAGAGCATTATCTTAGGAAGGCCTAATTTAGAAATTTGACAAAAATTATGAGTATATGTTAAAAAATATGACATAGTTTTCTAGAAACGGTTAAGAATGAGATATTAGTGGCCAGAAATCTTCATTTTGAGGTGGCTTTATATAGGTGAATATAATTCTTAAGAATATAGAATATTTCTGTAAAGTAGATCGCAAGTCATCCGATTTTTTAGAGGTGCATTGTTTTGGGGAGTTCCCAAACACTTGCTATGATGGTCAATTCAAGTTTGCGCTTCAACTTTAAAATCCCTAGATCTATTATTGTACCACTGCAGTTAACTAAACTTTGAATTTAGTAGTACTTAAATCGATTTATTTATAACATTTTGTAAAAATAATAAATAACTGTAATTTTATAGATATAAATAAATACTTTAAACAGGTAATTACAAGGGATTTTTTAAATTTAGAGACTTTAAAAAAAATAATGTTTTCTGTATTACAGGTTAGAAACAGTTATACGAATATTAATGAAACAAATTTTTTTATTTATTTATTTACAATAAAAAATTTTATTTAAAATATTAAAATACGAATTATAGAGTTTATAAGAATATGAATTATAAATAATACAATGATTAGTGAAACAACAGTTGAATCAGGTTTGCAAGTTATTACAAGATTAACCGATCGACCTCCAGTTCAGAATTTAGACAATGATCTTTTTTTTAAGAATGTTCAAAACACAGATATAATTGAAATTAGGGGTACCATTTCTAGTGGTGTAACAGCTTTATTAACAAAACTTATAGCAAAATGTATTTTACCATCAAAGTATAATGGTTTGCAAGCAGATGTACTTTTCATAAATACTGATAATCAATTTCAAATTTCTTATCTTTTTAATACATTAAAATCTGAAATATGTGATATAGAAGGACCAATTAATGTAGATAATTTAGTGAAAAAATTGTTGAATAGCTTAAAAATTATTAACTGTTATAATTATCATCAATTTTTTCTGACTATTAGTTCATTAGATGATATATTATTAAAAAATAAAAAAGTAAGTTTAATTGTTATAGATAGTATTAGTGCATATTATTGGCAACAAAAAGAAGAATTATCTTATAATTCGTTTTTAATAAAATTGTTAAATATTATAAAAAAAGTAACAATTGAATTTAAAGTAATGACATTGTATACAAAGCAATTTAATTTTGAGTCTAAAAAAGAGACAATGGAATGGCATGAAGGAAAAAAAATTCTTCGATATGAAATATGTCTAACTAGAAATAAAGATTCTGATAAATTAATTTGCAATATTAAATCAGGAAAAGATAAAAAACAATTATTTTATACATTTGATGATAATGGTATCGCATGGGAAAATCATGAAAATAAAAAATCATAATTTTATTGACTTATATATTACTTATATTAGTTAACAAAATTTTATCAATCACTTCCAATGGATTTATTAATCTAGATCCACCTAAAGTTATTTTAGCACAGTTTGGTCCTTTTTTATTAACAATTTCTTCTACAGTTTTTATTTCATCTGGTGTTATTCCTCCAAGAACGTATATTATTATCCAAGAATTATCACAAGGGTGATTACTTGTTTTACCTTTTGTTAAAAAGCTATAAAAATACAAGGTTTTTAAATTGTATGAAATTATTGAACATTAAAAAAAAATGTGTGATAAAATTCATTTTTTATTTGATTATAACATTTTTGTAAAGTATTATAATTGTAAGTTATAAATTTAATTAAAATAATATAACACTAATTGTAAATTAAATAAGTAAAATATTTTTATCATTTTAAAAGCTATAAAAGCAAAACAAATCTTAAAAAAGATACTGTTATATGTAATATTTTTCAGTTAAAAA
The DNA here is from genome assembly GCA_949987625.1 of Chalcis sispes. NCBI lineage: Eukaryota > Metazoa > Arthropoda > Insecta > Hymenoptera > Chalcididae > Chalcis > Chalcis sispes. The sequence continues at coordinate 72,161,094 of OX465095.1, read as the reverse complement.
TATTATAAATTTCAGTAGTATACAAAATTTAACAGAAAAATTACAGTTCTAAATTTTACATTATTTAAAATATAAAAATTATGCCTTAGGAAAAAAAAAAATTATTAACATACTTGAAACCTGAAGACAGTAAAGAAGAACTTTTCTGTATCAAATCAGGAATGTCAGGCTTTTTTTCATCTAGTAAATCTGTCACAAGGCGTTCTAAAAGGCCAATATGTTTAGCCATTTCAAGTGGATTGGGTTTGCTTATTACTTGTCTATTTTCATCAATCAAAAATTAATATTTTTTATACACAAAAGTAATGAATGACAAAATATATTACTTACTTATAATTTTTTAGTGATCCTCTTTGTTGTAATATTTTATGTAAAATATCCATTATTTGTTCTGTTATTTTAAAAGAAGCTTCTTTTGCAGCTTCATCATTAGTAATACCTATTTTAATAATAATTATTTAAAAAATATTTTATTTAATTAGCGCAAATTTTTTATTATTAGTATTTACCTAAAAGTAATAAGGTTTGATAATATGGAGAAAGTTCATTGGTTAAATCTGCTTCGTTACATTTTTTTATATCTTCAAATATTGCACTGCTTAAAGAATCTTTTAATCCTTCCTCTTGTTCAGAAAATTTGATGTCAGGACCAGCCATTGCATAAAGATAAATTAATAGAACTAACAAATTTTCCATTTCTAAACCTCTTGATGATCTTGTTTTTACTATATTACTTAACTATAGGTATAATTTTATAAAATATTATGCATATGAAACTTTTTAACAAATGAAAATAAATATATAAAAAAATATTTACTTGTGATAAAATGCTAGAGGAATCTCCACTAACAGCTAAATTTTGTAAAATTAATTTTTCTAAACTTATTATAAATTCAATTTGAGCTGTTTTGTTTGATTTGAGTGACTGAACAACTGCAGCAATTAACTATAAAAAAAAAAAAAAAATTAATTCTATTTATTTTTATACATTTTACAAAAAATGTATTATTGAAAAATTACTTGAAGCTTTTTACTGTTTTTACATAAAGATTCTACACTTTCGACATCTCTGAATTTTTGAATGCCTTTCTCCAAACTATGAGCAGTAATTCTGGTTGAAATTTTATGAGTTTTTGGACTTTCTTTATTGTTAGACATATCAACCAACATTTTATTCAACAATAATAAGACATCTTTTTGTTTTTTATTAAATAATATATCCATTAATTCGTCATTAGTATTTGCTATACAACCAGGGACCATAAAAGAAGATGCACATTCCTGTCAATATAAATTTATAAGCGGTGTACTGAAATAAGATTTTAATATAATTAAAGATATCAAAGTACCTCTCCTTCAAGACTAAATGAGTGCATAAGTACTGCAACATCATTAAAATGATGTGGCAAATGAGGTAATGTACATAAAATTCTTCCTAAAATTGATTCTGAATTATAACTAGTTGCTGTAGATAAATCAAGCAATCTATCTACTAATATTAAAGAAACTTTTCTTTGATCTGTAACATGCTGTAAAAAATTTGCATTAGGAACTTTTTAATATAATATAAATCGAGATAAAAATTTATTTTTATTATTAAGTTTACTCTTCTCCTATTAACAGCAGCAGTAAAATTTTCTAATTTATCTGCGACATAATTACTTAATTTTCCTAAAGAATAAATATCTTCTTGTACATCATAATGTGAAAATAAACTATGAAATGAACTTATTAAAAAATCAACATCAGCTTCATAATCTTCAGACAATATTTCATTTATTGATGGCATTAAATTTCCAAAAGGTGGTGTAATAAATACATTATTTTTTAAAGATGCTATGAAAATTGGTTTGAACATCATTGTGACTTGTGAATTCTAAGTAAATGAAGTTAAAGAATTTTTGTAAAATTATGATAACAAATTTTATTTTTATAATTTTTAATTACCTCTGAAAAAGTTTTATCATTCATCCAATATAATATATCTCCTTTTAAAGTATCATAACTATTTTCTCTTTCAATATCATCTGCTGTTATTGATGTATAATTTAAAACTTTCTTATGAGCTGTACATATGACAAAACATTTTTCAAAATCATTTTTTTCTATAATCAACTTTAATGTTCGTTGGTAAAATAATGAATCTGTTGATGTAGAAATAATCACAGCAGTTTTGGCTCCTTTAGCTTTAAGATTCTGTATTAAAAAAAGCACAACATAATGTAACATTTTAAAATTAATAAAATAAAAATATATTTAACTCACATGAAAATTATACAAAGCCAATTCATGAACAGAAACTGCACCAGCATCTTTTAAAGTTAAGTATGCTTTATCTCCAGTATACCAGTGAAGACATTCTGCTGCAGCATGATCAATATAAACAGCTGAACCATTTACTAGCGAAAGGACTTCTTTCCAGCAAACACTAATAAATTCTTGCACTTCGCCAAACATTCTACTATACTAGAATATTTTATTTTGCAATTTAATTAAGAAATAGAAAATGTATTAATTTGATTTAATAAAATAATCTTTTATATACAAATTTTTTTTATTAAAATATTTTGAAATAGCATGTCAAAATAAATGTTACAGTATTCATACGACCTACAGATTATATATTTAATAAATAAAAATAAAGTAAAATAGCAATAAAATAAATTAAAATTAATTATTTCATTTTACAAAAAGTTAAAATAACTGAGTGCATTCAACATTTTAGGTTATTTTGAATCAGCTGTAAAACTGATTTATCAATGAATATTGTCAACGCTTACATAATATATCTATATCTACATATTTGTATTTTACGTGCCAAAAAGTCTCGGTCGGTAATATAGAATATTTTCTTTTCTTTTGTTTAGTAATCATGTACACGTAGTGATTACATTTATATGTAATTTATATTATATTTATATATTTTAGAATACATTTTTATGCATATTGACCGATAGATTCTTAGACATTTTAAATGTAAATCATAAAATATTATCGTAATTAATATAGTAAACATTTATAGTTCATAAACAAGAAATGAGAGGAAATTTAACTATAATCAGTATAGAAAAGTTAATTGAAAAGTAGACAATAATTTGAAAAACAGTCGATCATGAAGCCGCATTTACTTTCATTGTTACAAAACGAACGACTAATGAAAATGGGATTTATAATTGGGAAAATGGGGTGTAACAATAATTAAAACAAAAATAATTAACATAATCACTGTTTCACACAATATTTTAAGTTTAATAATTACAATACCTTAAATTTTAAATAATAATTATTGTCTGCATTATTTTATATAAAGCTAGAAAATTATATATCTGTTACCTGTGCATAATTTATATTTATTTTTATAAGAATTAATTAAGTATAAATCATTTTATTAGAATCAATGAATTTATGGTATTATTATTTTATAATTATAATATAGTTTATATAATTATAATTTGTTACAAGTTACAAATTTATAGTTTCGAAAAAATTTAGATAAAAAAGTCTTGAATACTTTAAATATAAAACGTTTGATCAAATTTATTTTTTTAATTTATATTTTTGACAAGTGCTTTAGCAACTGAATATATAAACTAGTTAAATTTATTTTATAAAAATTTTTTTATAATTATCAAAATAAATTAAACAATTCCATAGTAAATAAATTAAGTTTAATAAATAAATTAGACAATTTCGTAAACAATACCAATTAAAGTACTTATCGCTCTATATTATTAGATTACCATAAAAAACAATTAGGATAAAATATTATCATTTTTCGTTTATAAAATTGATTTCAATGTATCCTGTAAATTACAAAAAAAAAAAAAAAATATATATATCTAAATTATTGATCTTTTTTTTTAATCATATACTTTTTCTTTTGAAAATATAATAAATTTTAAAGAATTATTTTTGTTATAATATAATAATCTTAGATATTAATTTATTTACATAATAGTAGGTGTTAATGTAAAATGCAAATAATTTTAATTTATTTTTGAAATTGGCGTTTATTCAAAATTAGCCTTGTTATGGGATTTAATTAGATACGTACATTTTTCTGTAAGTTAATTGAGCGTAATAAAAGAAGTGGCGAAGCTTAACATATTTTTCGAATAAAAGCAAGATCATAAACTTGATACAGCTGCTATCCGATTATAGTAAATTGTTGAAAATTATAGAAAAAGTAAAATAAAAATATTATCCATTAAGCGTAAGGCATTTTATAAAAAGATTTTTAATAATTAATTATTCATAAAAAAAAATTTAATGCGTAAAATAAGAAATTATATGGAATCTTAAGTTATCATTACTTTATGCATAAATAAATTGAACGTGACGTTTAAGTTAATTATAAATAATTGCTCAGTTTCAAAAAGATAAAATTTTTATTTTTTTTTTGACAACTAGTACATAATAATATCAATATTAGAAAATTTTACCTACCCTCATCGGTGGTATTTTCGGATACAATACAATCGTCGACATCGCCGTGAAAGCCGATGCTTGAATCGACGTTTGTTTTTTTTATTTTGTTCGAAAATCTTTTTGATTTTCAAAAAAATTGAAAGACTAGATTTTTATGGCGTGTACCGTCGAATGAGTAATCGTTTCGTTTTCTTTTTGCATCAACTGCGATTGCCAGAGTGACTCGAAAAATTGACGCGATTTAACGTTGTTTAATTTTGATTTACTTTGCAGGGCTTCGATTGAAAAAGCCATTGTTTTACAATGCAATAATAATTCGGAGACTTGTTACTAAATAGACGTTTATAAAATTGAATCGGGACCGATCTTTGATAACAAATATTTACGGACTAACAGAAACGATAGACTATTTAGAACTTTCTTGGAAAAACATGTAATTGAAGCCTACCTTAATACACCTAAGAAATGGGTATATTATAAGATAATTGAAAGATTTCCATAGATAAAATTTCCTTAACAAATTTTCCTCGTTAAAAATATTACATTATTTAAGAACTTCTTAATAAAGCGAGTTTTATTTTTTTAATAATATTACATTTGAAATAAATATATTTTATTTCGTTATAAATTAAGTTTTTAATTAAATAAAAAAAAAAAAAGTTTGTGTAAAGCTCGAAGTTGATAATTGGGTATTAAGTTTGGAATGCGTCAAATTTGTAAAAGCTTTGATTAAAATAAAAGTTCATAAATTCAATTTAAAAGGCACATTTAATTTATTAATTATATATATATATATATAAAATACATACTAAAATTCGTTGATCCGTTTTTTATCGGATAACGAGGCGCGTATCACTTAAACATTAAAAATAAAATAGTTAAAAGTACGATTCGTTTCTTATCCATTCAGTCGTCGTCGTCGATCGGGTTGCGTCGAACGTGTATTATCCCTCGCGTGTAAGAGTCGCCGTTTTATCTCTCAGCTGCTGCAAAGCGAAAAGAAAAATTAATGAGTACGAGAAACCGGTTAAAAATCAACGAGATCGAAAGGGATTGTGTTTTTTTTTCTTTTTTATTTTCTCGCATTCTCTTTGATTATCGAATTAATTAATTAAATTTTTTTTTTATCTTTTTTTTTTTTTTTATTATTATTTTTGTTTTTCTCAATAACGTAATTCCTTACCATTTGGCGATGTTGAAAGGTCTGCAGGAGTCGGTGGGCTTGTCGTACGTGTAGCCCGTCTGGCAGTTGATGAGCTGGGGCATGCGGTTCCTGCACACGACGACGCTCGTGCAGGTCTCGGTGAGCCGGTGAACCTCGCCGTTCTCGCAGGGTGCCTTGGCGAACTCCTGGGGAATCGTGTGGAATATCTCCCAGGGATTCGATATCGTCGAGCTGTCCAGTTGTTCATCATCCTCTTGTTCCGATTCCTGCTGCGAGCATTATTATCGTTTGAGTTTTTTTGCTTTTTTATTCTTTCTTCGCCTTTACTTTTTTAATGGGAGGGCGGAGAGTGCATTATATGTTTCGATACCCCATTGACTCGAGATAGAGTTAGAGAAAGAAAGAGAGAGAGAGAGAGAGAGAGAGAGAGAGAGAGAGAGGTTGAATACTCGACGGGAGAGAGAGGGAGATTAATGTTCGCGCTCGCTGACTTTGAGATTTTAATATTATAATTATGTTAATTGCTTTTGAGCTTATTTTTCAAATAATTCTGGCATGAGTTTGATTTTTTGAAATACTAATATGGATTTTTTTACCGTTAACAGTTTTTACTAGGTAACTTGATTAATGTTGTATAACCGATAGAAGATATTCATTTAATGTTTATTCTTCAAAATTCACTGCAGCTCTGGCAAATAAACTTAAAAACTATCGCGGCAATTTCTCGATGAAAAAATTACGTCCGATCGTAATGTTAAGGCGCGTTTTTTCAGAGTTAAATAAATTTAAATAAATTCCTGCATAATTTCAAAGACAGAGAAAATAAGGCTAACGTCGGTTAAAACCCTTTGTCCGCCAGCGTTTAACCGGCAGATGAGAAAGAGATTTAAAAAGAAAAACGAAATAAAACAACACGAGTAAATGAAAAAGAAAAAGAAAAGAAGGAGGAAGGACCGAGAGCGAAAAGCCCAGCGTACTTTTAAAATTGATTGCATCTAAGCCGCGTCCGTCCCACAGTAACAAAAAGTACAGACTCTGCACGGTATCGGGTATCGCGTGGCATGTCGCGTCCACTCATCCTCTCGTGGTAAGAGAGAACGAGCAAAAGAAGATGGGAGAGAGAGAGAGAGAGTGAGAGATAGAGAGAGAGAGAGAGAGAGAGAGAAAGCGAGAGAGAAAGGGAGTCAAGAGATATAGAGTCCCTCTGAGAAGCATTGTATATATATATATATATATATGTGTGTGTGTGTATATGTGTATACTTGAAAAGGGAAAAGAGAGAGAGAGAAATAGAAGCAAGAGGATACGTGCCTTTTGCGCCTGGAAGTCCTTCTCGAGCTCGGACTGGAGGATCGCCTGACGCTGCTGCCAGAATTCGGCGGGCCTTCCACGGAAGAAGGAGCTCGGTGGTGGCGCGTACGGGTTCATGGGTCCGGGTATTTCTGGCTGGTTAGGGTTGTAAGGTGGGTTGGGGTTCGGTGACTCGTTGTTGCCATTTCCCGCTGGTGGGTATCCTGGGCTCGGCTGCGAAGGTTGCGCAGCTTGCTGGGGTGCTTCGGTGCTCGATGGCAGGGGTCGCGGAGTCGCCGCGCCTCGGCAATCCACGCGGTATGGATAGTCGCAGATTTGAGTCTCCTGTTGCACAAATTAAATCGAGCGAACGAGTGAAAAATTTTTTAATTTTTGAAATTTAAATATGTTGAAAAAAATAAAAAAAAAATTAAAAAAAATAAAATAAAATAAAATAAAATAATATAAAATAAAATAAAATTGAAGAGAAAAATTTTCATATTTTAAATGTTTTAGTGCTGTGAATGAAAATAATTTTTACGTAAATTGATTATAAAGAATTATGTTAATAAGCCCGCACCTTGTATCTCAAGCTCATGCAAAGTCACTCGAGTTGCTTTTACAACTCAAGCCGTAAAAGAATTAAAATCTTTGATGCTCTCCGTGATAACAAAGAATATATGTGTAATTTCGTACGAGTAAATATATTGGCTGTTGTACCAACTCGAGTGTCATTGCGAGGCTCGCTGTTCTTCAGAAAATATATATTTATAATTTTTCTTTTTCATTAGACTTAATAAAAGGGTTAATTTTCAAACAACAAAAAAGAAAAAAAAAAAAATAATTTGATTCGATTATGCTCGTAACGTTTATAATCATTTTATTATGCTTTTTTTTTTGATTTCGAAAAATTAAACCTATTTTCGTAATAATTTATCCATTCAAAAAGCAAAGGACTCGATTACGCTTTAGTAGCAAGTACATTAAAACAGGTTTAAAGCCGCGCGCAATCAAAGCGTTGGCATCTTCTCGCTCGTTTTCATTTGCATACAACCACACCGGACTGCGCGCAACGTTTTAAAATAACGCATTCGCATGGCTATTACCTAAATGTCCTTTTTAAATTTGCGATTTACTCTTTAAAGCAAAGAGAAGACAGAAAGAGAGATAGAGAGAGAGAGAGAGAAAATTTTTGATCATTTTGCGTATTGAATATTCAACGATGCGTCAAAGTAATTGCAACTACGTAAAACTCTAAACAAATACTCATATTCTCGAGGTATAGACGAAGGAAAAACAGAAAAATAATGTAAGCTCGAATCACGAATGGAACTATTCGAAACGAAAATTTTCGCTTGCTATGTATATATATAAATGCAATAAAACGCTGCTTACGTCACTGTAAACGAGTCCCTCCGGGCAGGTGAACTTGATGGGGCTTCCGGCGAGGCAGACGAAAAACTCGGAGCAATTGGTCGCGCTCCTGTATCTTCCATTTAAGTCGGGGCAACGCTTCGCTCCTCCCGGCATGGACGGCTCTGTGAGACGTAATATAAGACAAAAAGAAAAAAAAAAAAAAATTAAGAGGGAACGAAGAAGAGAGAATAAACGAAGAGGAGTTGCATTTTCTCCGCGTCTCTACCGAGAAAGCGATACGTTTTTCTGCAGCCAAGAGCGAGTTGTTTACGAGTATAGATACATATATATATATATATATATATATATATATATATATATATATGCGAGTGCTCTCGACGCGAATAGAAAAAAAAAAAAAAAATAAATAAAAAGAAAAAAGGTAAAAAAAATAAAAAATGTGCTCCCTTATACATTGTCTCATTGTGGGATTGTGCTTTTTATTTTCTTACGAGCGCAAGGTGCGCTTGTAAAAGCAGCAGCCGGAAAAATGTTTTCTACGTTTAAGGTACAATTGAATTTATGGGTTATGTAAAGCAAGGTTTGTTTCGCGAGGCTACACGTGGTTGTTTATCGAAACTATATAATGTCGAGCTGTAATGAAATTTTACTTTTAAATTGGCTTTTTTTTTTTTTTTATTTTCTTCAATTTTTTAATTTCGCGTCAAAGGCAATTAAATTATCTCAAATATATCTTTGAAATTTTTAATTAAACTTTATACGAATTTAAAATTTTAATTTTCAATTCGATACAAGAGCTTTGTGCATTCAAAATGTTTATTACGTTGATAATTTATCTTCGCATTAAAAATTTTGTATAAAATTTTATACCTTAAACGTAAAAATTTTCGAGAAAAATAGCGATTTCATTCCAGTTAAAATTAAAAAAAAAAAAAACGAAATTATCAAGGCAGAACTTACTGGGCTGAGGTTTGGGTCGGTTGCCACACTGTACGTTATAGTCAAAGTCACAGTACTGCTTCTTCTCGTTGAAGAGAAGACCCGCTGGGCACTGCTGCTCGATGGCCACGTCGTCCCAACAGTTGAGGTAGTGAGCGCAGCTCTTGGAGCTGGGGAATTGTCCTCGATCGCCGAGGCAGCCTTGAGGTCTCACGGGTTTTCCGGGCTTGCTGCCAGGTGGTGGTCGGGGGATCTCGTTCTCGTTGGAGCCGTCGCCGCTGATGCCTCCGGTGCCACCGGTGCCTCCGGTACCTCCGGTGCCTCCGGTGCCTCCGGTACCCCCGGTACCCCCGGTACCGCCGCTTCCTCCGGTGCCACCTTGGCCGGGGTAACCGCCCGAGCCGCCCTGGGCTGGATAACCTGCCCCTTGGCCCGGGTATCCGCCACCTTGGCCGGGATAGCCACCCTGGGGTTGGTAATACTGGCGACCTTCGATCGTTTGACTTGCTGGTACGGGCTCGTCTAATTTAATTAAGGGACTCGTATCTGGATCCCATGAGAATACAGCATCCGACGAGGATGAATCTGATTCGAGAGTATTTTAAATATCGTGAATTAATAGTTTTGAAAGCGTTAAAATAGTTAAGATGTTAGGAAATAATTTTTTAGCGCAGAAAATTTATGAAAAAATGGAAAAATTTTTTAAGATTGGTCAAGTTATTATTCAAAAGTTAGAAAATTTGTTGGTAAACTAATTTTAGATGAACAATAGTTCTGATAAAAAATTTTTTTCTTTGTAAATAATAATATAGACAAATTTATAAAAAGTTAAAAAATGTTAAATAAAATTTAGTTGCCGAGTTATTTTTTACAAAAGTAATCGTTCAAATAAAATTTAATCAAGCGTTCATTAAATTTAATGCACCTTCGCTTAGTCTTATAAAAGCACACATTGCAAGCACGAATTATAAAAAATTTTTAATTCGCGCAACTCGATAGTTATTTGCAATCCGAGAAAATTAAATTTTAATAAAGGCGAATCGCGATACTAAAAAATGAGAAAAAGAAAAAAAAAAGCTCCAAGAAACAAGTATAATCAACGCCCACGCGTTGCAATGCACTCGAGTTCAGCTCGAGTACGAGGAAAAGTTCAAAGTCCCGCAAAAAGCGAATAATACAGCTCTCCGGCAGGTACACGCGCTCTCTCGGCTCTCTCCGATCGCCGATCCATTAGCCCGATAAGCTCTGCGCGCGTAAGGCCCGGCGTGTATTACGTGGGAGGGTTGATGGTACGAAAGCAATAAAGAGCGAGAGAGAGAGAGAGAGAGAGAGAGAGAGAGAGAGGGACGCTTACGGGCTCGGGTTTACTTACCATCATTTCTTCGTAGCTGTCTGCTTCGATCCCTCTTTAGTTGACGCGCGTTCGCCAGGACGAACAAGCACAACGCGATCGCGATTACCTTCATCCTCGGGGTTGCGAAGCGAACTTGAGAGCAACCGAAATCGCGCACTCGTTTATATGATTTTTATATTTTATATATTTTTACAAATATAACGGTAATGTATTCGTTAGATTCGAAAAATAAGATATCGAAGGAAAACTATATCGGTATGGAAAATTAACGTCGAGAATAAAGAGAGTTAGATAAGTGTCTTGGCTCTTTCTCTCTTTCGCGTCGGTCGATCCGCGTGGCTCGTTTAGCCGGCTGAAGATGCGCTGGTCCATGGCTGACCCAGGGCTTACATAGGGCTGCCCCCACCACCGGTACGCCCCGGTGTTCTCCGATGCCGCCACGCACAGGACCCCAATTACGCGCGCGCACAGGACTCGCTCCTCGCTTGCTCATCTCTCTCTCTCTTATTCTCTTTCTCTCTCCCTCTCTCCCTCTCTTTTTCATTCTCCTGTAGGAAATACGCGAGCAAAAGAGAGGGAGAGAGAAAGAGAGATAGATGAAGAAGACGCGCGTGCAGTGTGCGACGGACCGACAAAAAAGAGCGTTGCAAAGGGGAGTAGAGGGAGAGGGGAAGAGGGAAAAAATAATGCGTGCATGGAGTGGTGGGAAGAGAGGCCTGATACCGAGTTATACGGAGATTTCAGTGGTTACGATTTTGTTGCTCGTTCGTTCCTCCCCCCCCCCTCCTTCCCTCCCTTAGTTTTTTTTTTTTTTTTGATTTTCAACTCTACTCTTTCGTTTCATTATTTATTTTTTTCGCTTCTACTTCTCGACTCTTCTCCCGCGCCGTTGTGTCTTCGACGCGTACTCTTTTTCTCACTCTTATTTTTTTTTCTTCGCCAAGGAGGCTCGCGAAGATCGGAGAGGATTTGAATCGGTTACTCTGCAGATTATTGTTGTATTCTTTTTTCTCTCCTTCACGAATAAGATTCAGTGTCTTTCTCTCTTTCTCTCTCGGTGCTCAGTAATTCGAGAGAGGATATCGGTATCGTTGCAGGGCGAGATAAAGAGCTTCCTTCGATCTGTCTTTCTATGGGGCGTTTGCCTAGCGTAAGAAACCGGTTGCAGGAGAGAAAGAAAGAAGGCCAAGATGAGGAGGAAGAGGAGGCGGAGGAGGAGGAGGAGGAGCAGCGACAGCAGCAGCAGCAGTAGGAGCAGCAGTTTCTTCTTTCGCGATATCGTTATGGTAATGGGAAGAGACGAGGCTGCCTCGCGGGTTGACGACACCCTTCCGCCGTAAAAGCAATTCCTATTTATTTTGCGGGTGTTTATTATTATTTTGTCCACGCGTTACGCGCACCGCCAAGCGCTATCTACAAATTATCTGTTACACTGGGAGTAAGAGGCGCGCGTAAGCTTATCCATCCGGGGTGTAGATACGTATACGCGTGTCTAAAATTTATTTTGACGTAAATGGCAAAGCTTTACCAAGAGGTGGACTATCGCGCGTCGGTGAGGGAATATTTTCGATAGGTTATTGGTTATTAATGTACGACTCGACGAATATATAAAATTCAAAGGACACGTTGCTGGATTAATTCTCGAGGCGATGCCGGTAATGAGAGATTGCGTCGATCATTCATACCCCTGGGAATGCTGAATGAAAATCCCGAATGATTCTCGTGACTTAATAGCTCTATGAATATCATCTTCGTGATTGAACGCCGCCTTGATTTAATTTATCCCATCTTTTATTACATTCACATTTTGTTTTGTTCGATAGTTAATTGCTTTAAAAAGCCGGCGTTACAAGTTTTGTTTTATAATAAATTTTTTACGCTGTATTCGATTGTGTTTAAATATAGTTTATCGTTGACAGAACTTGACGATTTTGACGTTAACAAAAAAATCCATACAGCAATGGAATAAAAATTATTTTATATACGTTCGATGTAGCTCATAAAACTTGAACGGTTAAATAATTGTATAATTATTTAAAAATTACTCGTACTTAATTATCAATCTTTACGTTTTAATTATTTATAATACACACAGTTTTATACCTACAATATTATAAAAAATGTATTTAAATCTCAACTCGATTAGCTTTTTATTAAGCAATATAACGTTTGATTTGCAATGTATTTTTTATCGATGTTTTACATATATTATAGAGCGTTAAACTGTAAAAACTTAATTTATTCTAATTATTTAACATAAAGAAGAAGAACGTATTTAAATCTAATATACTTGAAATTACATTATATTAATAAATCCAGGGTAATTTTCTAATTCGAATTTAGCGCTCTTGTCGTTGAAAATCCAAGATTGATAAACGTTACAACAGTCGTAAATAAGTATCGTTCAATTTTCATCGGGGTGTATAATCGTTAATTAAAAAGCGATCTTAGTCCATCTAAACAAAAAGATAAAAGAAAAACAGAAAAAAAAAGAAAAAAAAAAAAAGAAAATTAATAAATAAAAAGGAAAATCTTTGCGAATGAAAGAATTTCTCAAATGGCTCAATCGTATAAACGAGATAGAAAGAGAAACGATCGAAGAAGCCAACGAACCGGTGGCAAGCTGCCGCCGTTATATTATAAAAATCGTTATCCAGTCTTCGTGGCGACGATAGGAAAAGCCGGGAAGAAAAACGAGACGCGTCGGCCGGATTTACTCATACGCACACATTTACACGGATGTAGATTTATATACGCTACACATCGATAGAATGCATCAGGAGGAGAATGAGGGGGGGGGGAGGGGGAGAGCGAGAGAGAGAGAGAGAAGAGGAGGAGAATCTCGATCGATCCCGTGCGTCAAAGAACGAAAAGTAAGATGGGAAAAAGAGAAACGAACGAGCGAGCTGTAAGGTGAATGTATAATGCGTTAAACGATCCTAATGAGCGGAAACCACCGAGGGGATTATCTTCGAAAATTCTTTTTATATATAAAGGTTCGCGTATGTACATTTACGAAATTCCGCGGACACGTCGATTTTCTTTCGTTTTCCTTAATTATCTCTCTCTCTCTCTCTCTCTCTCTCTCTTTTTATCTCGTCAATGGATATACGATACTCTCGTTGTTTCTATAGATAAGAATGAGAGAGGGATTGCTTGTTTGAATGAAAATTGGTATCGCGTAGGCTTTTTTATTCTATTAATTTTTTTTTTTTTTGTATTTTGTTTCTCGTAGCTTCGATATTTTTCAAACGGTTGTTTCAAGCGGCGAGATCATTCGAAACGACCGAGTAAAGTGGATTAATTTTTTTTTTTTTTTTTTTTTGTTTTGTTTTTTTTTTGTCGACGACATATGCACACCATGAATTTTTAGCGCATACACGTAGCTATGGAAATAGGGATGAAATTAATAGGTTTTATTGGTTCCAATAAGGAGATGAGGAAATTACTTTTACACAATTAATATTGCGACAAGAAAATTATCATCGCCGAGGTACATATCGCGTGTCGAAAACTTGTAAATCATCATTATTATTATAATTTTGTTAACTCGTTGCACTAAATTTTATAAATTTGTGTCTCGTGTTTATAATTATATTTATGTTCTTTCTTTTTAAAGCTTCCTCCCTCTCTGTCTCTCTGTCTCTCTCTCTCTCTCTCTCTCTCGCTCGTGTTGTAATATTTTAATACGCGGCTATCGCGCGAATAATTATATCATCTAATTTCTCAGACTCGGAATTCCATAGCTCTTATCGGCTCGTTTATAATAATTGAATTTCAATATTTCATAACTCTGTTATACTTGCATGTGCCCCAAGTAATCGAAACTTTACGCATCGATAGATTGTATCTTTGAGTAAACGGGACGCGTATTTCATTATCCGTTAATGCGCGGCAAGAAATCAAACGCGACCCGTAGGATATCATAAATTTAATAAATTTGACAAGTGACCTTTCTTTTTATTTAATTTTATCAACGTTATCTTTTACAGAGTTTGCTCAAATGTAATAAAAAGATCGCAGCGCAAATAAAAAGTATTTTAAAAAAATGAAGAAATACAAAAAAAAGGATCTTGAAAAGAACGAGCCTATTAAATAAGCAATATCTTCTTACATAAAAGTCATTTTATCATTGTTAATAAAGATGGTAATAATTTAATTTGACGTATGTATTTGTTTATCGTCGAGAATTACAAGCCTACGTATAAAAATGTTCAAAATTTAAGGTCTAGCTTGTGGTTGATCGCATACCTATGGATAAATTTTTATTGCATTATTAAATTATTGTTCTAATTGTCGCTGTTGCGCGCGCGCACAAATTGAATTTAAGCGCTTAACTATCCACAATGGTATATAAGCAATTTCACGTGTTTACACACACACACACACACACACACACGCGCGCGCGCGCGCGCGCACATATGAAACATCGCGCGTGACGCGATACAAAAAAGTTACAAGCGAAACAAAAATTTTCTGCGTTATCTTTAAAATTTACAGTGATTTTGAGACCTTGAAAAAGAATTTTAAAAACACAACAGAAAGCGCGCTTTGATGATTCACAAATTAAAAAAATAAAAAAAAAAAAGAAGATACATTCACGACCAAGTGCGTTACTGCTGCTGCGTTTTTATCTTATACATTTTCCAAGGCTTTTTATATTTTCGAACATTTTTTATAAAAATGATAATGATTATCATGACAAAGTTCAACGTTGCGTAAAAATAATTTGAAATTGAGAGAGAACGTTAAAAGGGCTAAATTTATAAATTCGATGTTTATTCCTATCGGTAAAAATGAAACCTTCGCATTAAAAGACCGAAAAGCTTGTACAGTATCGAAGAAAAATCAAGGAAAATAAAGATTTTAACGAACAAACAATGACATTGAGGTAAAGTTATCGTTCCACGACGAAGCAACGTATTTAAAAGCTCAAGAATTTTCTATTTTTTTTTTCGCGATAAAAACAAATTTGCAAAATAAATAGAATTCCATTCGGCGCTCATTAGGGATTATTTTCCTGTTGGGTTAAAATAGTGCGATTATTCGCTTTGAAGAAGAAACGTTTTCCTTTTCGACCGTCGGAGAGTGAGAGCGAGAGAGAAAGGGATAACACGCGTAACACATACATATATACGTATACATCTCCGACAAAGGAAGGTATATGTATACATATACAAAAGAAACGAGAAAATCAAAAAAGAGGACAAGTGCCGCGAGTGCAAAACAACCGGGCAGCTTGGAGAAATAATAAGAAGAAGACGAGAGGGAGAAGCGCGTAGTTGCCGTAAAGGATGAAAGAGATACAGGTGAGGTGAGAAGGGAGAAAGGGAGGAGGGAAGAGAGAGAAGCTTCCGAGAAAAATTAACCACGTCGAATGTAACTCAGCGCTTGGGTACGACGAGAAACAGAGAGAGAGAGAGAGAGAGAGAGAAAGAGAAAGAGAGAAAGAGAGAGATAAGGATAAGGTCGCTCGGTGTTCGTATGCGTACGTGTGCGGCACTTTGCACTTTCGGGCTTTAATTACGGCACTTACACGTACGCGGCTCTCTCTCTCTCTCTCTCTCTCTCTCTCAACGGCTAAACTCATTCGATCCTCTTCCCTTAAAATCAAGAGAGTGAGAGAGAGAGAGAGAGAGAGAAAAGATGCAAGATTTACTCTACTATCGTGTAATATGGGGTGAAGTATATAATGTCAACGATTTTTCTTAATAATTTCGCGGATATTTTTTTCAAGGTTCGTATACGCATATGCATATCGTGTTATTTTAAACGACGAACGAGCATTTTAATTTCTCCTGCGAGCGAAATGATCGATCGTTAAATTATTTGAAATTAAGCTTCCGTTGATAAAGATTTATCGAGTCTCTCTCGGCTTTGGATGTGTACATCGGTGATTTATTAAGGATTAATCTTTTTTCGCGATAAACTCGCCGCACGCGGATTTATTAGATCTATCCGAGGCAGAATTTTACTTTAACGGATGTAGTAGTAATTTTAAAGATTTTTCAACCTTTGCAGAAACGTTATCTTTTGCTTTCTGTTTTATTTTTTTATTTTTATTTATTTATTTATTTTTTTATTTATTTTTTTCGTATAAGGAAAGAAATTGTTTGACTAAAGATTTAATAAATTAGACATTAACGTTTATTTTACGTTCATTAAATCGATCGTTACAGGTGCATGATAATTTAGTATATCGATATGTTTATTTAACGAGGAAAAGAAATTATTTATCAATGCCAAAGTACATCGATTATATATTTTCTTTTAGTTTAATAAAACGGAAAACGTTTGCAGCATCGGATTTATTTATAAGGTAATTATTTTAATGCGTAGAGGGTTACTTCTTTTCCTCATCGATGATTAATTCCCTTTGCTAAACGTAACACGAGATGACGATCTTCATCGCTTTACTATTTCGCATTTAAGAGACTCGGTTATATTATCCTCGTCCGATCTCGTCTAAATTCTTACCGATGTACATTTGAAAGAGGAAAGAATTTTGTCATTTTATTTTGCGCGAGTCGATGCGTTGTGTCGTTGAGCATTAAGTGCGCAACTAGAACTACATTTAGTTGTTCGAAATTAATATCCGAGCGATAAAATTTAATCTATCGGGAGCTTCATATATTCATGCATTGTTATTCTACGAGAATGAACAACAACAATAATTTCCGTGCGTTTAACAAAGAAAAATAAAGCGATATAACCCGCTTAAGATTAATGGACTCATAAGCTTCGAGTTCAGGACCGTAAACAATCGCGAAGTATAATTGTTCGTTGTAATAACAAAACATTTTCACTTATACGAATCTCCGTATATCATAACGATAAATTTCATCTTTAAACATCATTACAAGCGCGCCGATTATTTTTAGATACTCCAATTGATTCTCGATGCGATTATTTATTCTTCGGCAAAGGATGTACGCATAAATACAATAATAATAATAGCTGTTTTCATCGCTCGAACGTTACGAAAATAATTATCGTTAATGTGCGAGAGCGCGCTCGCATCGACGATTTATTTTGTAAGAACTGGTCGTGAATGAAGAGACAACGCTTATGGTAAAGGGTTAAATAATATAATCGATATGCGAAAATCGAATTTTTCTCGTATAAAGTCACGAATGGGCAAGCAAACGCGACAAAAAAAGGAAACAAAAAAAGAAAAAGGAAACAAAAATATAAAAAATAAATAAATAAATAAATAAATGGAAAATAAAAGGGCGAGATAATTTTAGAATGAAAGATGAATCTGGTTTTATTTTATTCGATTGACGATCGCACACCGGATTATGAAGTATCCATTCGTGCTTGAAAGTTTGAGATTCGATCGATGAAAACGCGCCTCAAGATGTTGCATTATAGATCAACTATGTAAGAACGACAAAACTGGTTGATTTCCACTTGGCAACTGGTCTTGATTTTTATCGCGAATTGCCGTTGGTGCGACGCGCTCTTAACGAAGACGGTGCATGGCATCATATAATGATGAGTTCTGTAAAGGATTTAGTTTTTTTTTTTTTTTCTTTACGATATAAATTCTTTTCTTTATTAGAAATTTATACGTACAATGCGAATCGAAAGGTAATGTTAAACTATTTTATGATTGAAAATCTATATCGATTCGATTAACTTGCCATAATGAAGGATTAGATCGAGCTCTTGAACGCGTGAATGTTCGCAAATGAAATTTCCAATAATATGACTTTGATAATCTTTGTTTACGCAAAGTGCTACAAAACGATTGCGCGCACCTATACCCCTTTGATATTTATAAAGACAACGTGGATTTTTACAGTTTGATTGAAGAAAGTAAGAAAAAAAAATTCAAAAAATTCACTGGAGTATGCCATTTAAAAATCATTCCACGAGTTAATCGATTCGCCAATACCGCTCGTTATTTCATTCTTAACGGCAATTACGCTTTATCTTTATAACCCCCCTTTTATTCCAAGATATTGTGCAGCAAGTTCCGTTAGCTAAATTTTCGGTATGAGCTGCGGATATCGAATGCATGAATAAAAAAAAAAAAATAAATAAAAAAAGGAAGCGATAGTACTTAGTCACTGAGCAAAAATCCAACGAATTTTTTTTTATATAGAATATACCATTAAGAATATCGATTTATGAAAAAGGCTTTTCCCAAATTTACTCATCCTTTTATCGCTTAAAACGAGTCATACCCGCGACCTACGGGTAACAATACGGCTAAACTTTCGGAAATTCCCCTCGATTAAGCGTTGAATAATCCGCAATGGCCAAAAATTTTTCCCACAATTTTTTTTTTTTTTTTTTTTTTTCAATCCTCACTCGAAGCGCTACAAGGAAGCGCTGTATAATATTTCTTTCGAATCCGGTATGTGTACAAACGCAAAGTCACCGAGTGCGCGAAGAAATGAAGAGAGAGAGAGAGAGAGAGAGAGAGAGAGAAAAGAGAAAAGTCCACAAAGCACAACATTGTTCGCGCTTCCTTTCTTCTCCAGCGCTTCTTAAACTCTTACGTCATTCGCGTGTACTCGTCCACGGAGTCATCGAACGGCTAAGTATACACGTCGAGGAGGCGCTTTTTGGACCTCGTTGCCCATCGCCACGAGTTCCTCGACGTAACGAGATCCGGAGCTCGAAACTCGTTCGGGTATAAGCTTCCTTGTTTATCGCGTTACTTCGTATTTATATATATATATATATATATATATATATATATATATATATATACGCATACGTATACGCGCGAGAGAATTGAAATTAAAAATAAAATCACTTGTCGTAATGTGTACGGTAGAATTTTCAAACTTGTAAGTATGCAAAGCTCTCGATCGATGTTTTAATTCGCAGATAACTAATAAAGTTTAAGATAATTCATGTAATTAACGAAACACGAAATGATTTAAGTTGTTTGTACGTAATCTACATGCGCTTGTCGATTAAGCGTCATTATTCAAAATTGCTTGTATACCGTCTACGGTTATTACGGCCGAGTCACGGCAAAGTGTCAAAGTATCCTCAATCCGTGCATTGAAAATTACACGTTACCGTAAACGCGGATCGTATGAATTAACGTTGATAGTAGACCGTTTAAGACACTCTGTACATTCCCTCCGGACGGATAGATTAATGTGGAAGCTCACACCTTCAAGGTCGCAGATTTATTGGCTGCTCTTTTTATATATATATATATATACATACATATATACATTGCGCGCCTGTATCGTCTCGATTCTTTTGTTTTGTTTTTTCATCTCGCAAAAACTAGTCGGGACGTTTAAGCTGTTTTACTCTCGGCGACTCCGCGACGTTCCGAGGAGATGAGGAATATAAAAAAAAGATCGTCGCGAACGAAGATTAATATCGAAAGTGCGAGTTTTAATTTCAGATTAACGTTGGATTTTGCCGATTTAAAAATTTTATCAATGATTAATAAATACATATGAAAATTATAAACGTTCGCATGATTTTCTGCCTTTGGAATATTCGACTCGTTATATATTTTTTTTTTTTTAAATTTTTTTGCGATTTCACGCTAAAAATTATCAATTTAATGCGAAATAAATGTTTATTAAATACAAAGATTTTATATAAACTAATAATTTAGTACAAAATTTTATCACGACGTTAACTATTTTATTAATTTGTAAAATTTGTAAAATAATACCAGACATTAACCTTTTCGTAGTAACTTTACTAAATTATTCGGTCGAGTTATTACTTATACCTTTAACATATTTTAAAACGAAACAATCTTTTCGTTTATTATTATCATTATTATTATTTTTTTTTTTTTTCATAAACAAAAAACCGACATAAACAAGCAATTTTATCCATTTCGTTTTTTCCGCGAAATATTAAAAGCAAGTATACACACTTATTGCTCGGGGCATTAACGTCTTCGCGGCGAATTTATATCGAGTCGGAAAATAAAACGAGAGCCCTGAATTTTCTCACAGTTTCCAAAGCACGACGCGAGAATGAAAGAAAAATAAAGAGGAAAGAGAATAAAGACAGAGACGATAAAAAGGAGACGCTCGATAACTGGTATCGTTTTTATAATCGTCGCGGAATCTATTTCCTTGCGAGAGGAAAATAATGAAAAAAAAAAAAAAAAAAGAAAAGAAAAGAAAAGAAAAGAAACATCGCCAAGGTTCGACCTTGCCGTAAAGGAGAATAAGCTCTATAAGGTTTCTTTATACCCACAAGTGTCCACATACTTCTACACGTATAAAAAGAGAGACGGAGGGAGGAGAGTATTATAGAGTTTGTAGCTCGAAAAGTTTTTTATCCACGCGAACGGGGTGCCAAGAAATTTCATCTTTCCCCGTATGTATGTATGTGTATGTGTGTGTGTGTGTGTGTGTGTGTGTGTGTGTGTGTGTGTGTGTGTGTGTGTGTCTCGTCCATATCTTACCGTAGCCGCGCGGAGAAACCTTTCGTTATTTTTGTCCGATTTACCCCAAGTGAGAGAGCGAGTAAAATAGGACAAGTAATCGACTCGTCGCGAGTATACGGTAGCAAAACCAGTTTTCCCTTTCCCGTCTCAATTGAAAATAATCGTTGGCTAACGTTGCCCGACGCGTGTAGTACTGTACGTTAGCTTTCTGCAAATTGGTAATAACAACGGAATGTGTATACACATATATAGGTAACTCGAGGCTATATTTTCAACGCCGAGTGCGTATGCGTGCGAAGAGACGAATCGACTTGTTATGCGAGAGAAGGTTATATGTACCTGAGCTTTTTTGCGATTCACGCGTCCGATGTATGTATATACGAACATCGCGTGAACTATCTGAACGAGAGATTCGTGCTGTATCGCACGCGACTCATTCTCTGGGATATTAACATATCGAGAACGAGTTCCTACGTCATTTACGGAACGCGGGATTCGAGTGTGCCTTTTTTTTTTTTTTTTTTTTTTTTTTTTTTTTTTTTTTTTGAGGGGGGGCTTTATTATAATACTTAGCCCTAATAAATAAGAACATTTTTCTGATTTAATGAATACCTACACGACATAATTATGATGAGGTAAAATACGTACTTTTGTTCCGATGATAAATTTTTAATTGAAAGGTAGGAAGAATAAAATAATTACAAAGTTTGTTTATGGTTTCTTCGTATGGTGAAGAGATGTTACTTTTATTTTTCGATAAATTCCCCGAGGCTTTTACTTTCGTTGATTTTACTCGTTGACTTTCGTTAAGTAGATATATATTTTTATTATTTTTCATTATAATTTTAAATACGTTATTTACTTATACACATTGAATTGGTACACGTTTATTCACTTGATAAAAAAAAAAGAGACGAGTAATTTTTTCTTTCGTAAAACTTTTGAATCCTGATAATTTAGAAGTTAATTATATCATAATGCGTACACACGCCAGTTATACAAATTTTACAAAAAATGATTAATCTTATGATAAAAGTTTATTGTATATAATTTAGATATTTCTTTTACGTTATAAAATATCCTTTATTTTTTTATTTAAATTTCATGTAGTAAAAAAAAAAAAAAAAAAAAAAAAATTTAATCAATTTTAATTATTCTAAGTTTTTAAAAGTATACATTTTCACAATTATCTGCATTCATACGCCAAATGATAAAACATTTTATTTTAAAATTTTTTAAATTACTTTTAATTAAAACAAAATAAATTTTCATTCGCTTTGCATCTTTAAATTTTGTTGCTCAATTATTTCAAACTTTAAAATTCACTTTTAAAAACGAATTATCAAAATTTGTATAATCGCTCACTTTGTCAATCAAAATTTCACGCTCACGTATACGTAATTAAAATAAAATGATAAACGATAAATAAATGTACATATAATTAAATGATTTTTGTTCGTTAACTTTATTCGTTTAAACAATTCCATGAACGTTTCTCTTTCTTTATCCCTTACGCATTGAGATATATACAAAGATAAGCCAATAATCGAAAATAATATTCGATTGCGCGTTGCAGCCATCGTATCATATTATAAAGTCCGCTTTTCACGGTGTCCTTGTCAGGCCAATTACATAATTAATGCGCGGTAATCCGTTATCCCCTCGTCGTCGTCGTCGTCGTCGTCGTCGTCGTTGAGCGCAAAATGTCTTTTTCCATTCTTTTCGTTCCCCGTCGAGATTCTTTTTAACAAGCTTTGCTGGCTGCTGCGTATATAAGTGTGTTCGTATCTACGTATGTGCGAACGCTAAGGGAATCCCCGTGTACTCGGCCGAAATGAACGAAGAGAACGAGAAAGAGAAGCGAAATAAAAAGAAGAAGAAGAAGAAGAAGAAGAAGAAGAAGAAGAGAGACGAGGTAAATAAGGTTAAAGTATTCGAGTTGTATGTATACGTTTGTTTTTTTCTTTCATTTTATTTTTTTTTATTTTTTTATTTTGCAGCGCAAGGTCCCCAAGAATTCGGCCACGATGAAATGCCGCTGCCGGCATTTGTTACTCGACGGATTTGCTTTACGTACTGTTGCGACTCGATGACTTTTGGTTTTGTTGGCATTCTTTTTTCTTTTATTATATATAAGTGAATCGTATAAGACGATTGACTTTATAAGATTGATTTGGCTGAACCTTCTTTTTCCATCCATTTTTTTTTTTTTATATTCCGAGTTTCGAGTTTGTTTTTTCATATTCATTTTCTATCATTTTTATATTTCGTTGTTTATTTTTTTTTTTTTTTTTTTTTTTTTTTTTTATAAATAGAAGTGTTTATATAAGCCTGGATATTTTTGGAATTATCGTTATATCAATAATTTATTCGTTTTTCAATAGTGTAGTACGAGAACTTGTTCGCAGAACTTCACTATTCGACTAATCGTATATGCAAACGCATAAGTTTCCATAGTATACGTAAGACAACCAAAATTATTTATTCTTAAATTTAAATTTAATTTTTGTCCTGATATTTTTCTAAATTTTGCTAATCCAATTTTTTAAATTTACTTTTTTTCTATAAAAATTAAATTAATTAAAATGAATTTAAAGAAATGAAAACGATCATTACGTTTATGTTAAACTTAATTTGCAACTTTATTAAAATAAAAATTTCGTTATCAATATTATCAATATTTTCAATGTCAATGATTATTTTTAAAGAAACTTGCGCGTTTGCTTTAAATACTTTATGCGATAATTTTTTTTTTTTTATAATGGTTTCCACATTTAAATAGTATTTAAATTCAATTTATTGAAATTAACTTTATAATTACATTTAATACTGCTAAAGCTGGGTTTATAAAGCAAAGATTTTTTCGATTTCATAATGACACTGTAAGAATTTTCTTCATTAAATTAAACTCTTGAATCTTGTATTTTCTTTGCAATGTTTAATTTTAAATTTCAAAGAATGAACAAAGAAGACTTTCAGTAGATTATAGATTTTTTTTCTTCATATGCTTCTGATTAAACCGTGAAGAGATTAAGAATATATTTATTTATTGTAAAAAAAAAGGTTATTTTTTTACAATGCAACATTTTCACGTTCAAGTTCACTATGAGGTTCAAGGTATAATAATGGAATTTCATTGGTTTTAAGGTACGAGAGAAACTTGCGAACAAAGAAGTAGCTTCGAATGTAAGAAAATTTATTTTTACCCCTTCTTGTACCATTAAAATCTACATAATGAAGAAAAAAAATTTGTCGATATTACTTTATGGTAAGTAACTAAGAATAAATTAATACATGGCAAAAACGTAAATAAATTGCCGTAAAGTGTATTGATATTATTTTTCTTTATTCGATTACTGGTATACGTTAAATTTTGTATATGCCGAGATTTTAAAGAAATTGCATTCGGTGCGCGTATTTGTGACGCATTAACGCACATTATTATCAAAAAATATGCATTCCGTTATCCAAAAAAAATGTGCGCCGGCGCTTTTCCCAAAAAAATAACGACTCGCGATTATACCGTTATTTCTTCTAACGTAGATTATGTTTTTATTATTTGCATTATATATTTAATTATAAAATTTTAATTGCACATTTGACGCTTTAGTTTTCTTTTTTTCTTTTTTTCTTTTTCTTTAACTTATAAAATTTTACCTGCAATGAAAATTTTATTTTAAAAAAGTTTTTCAACAACACGAAAATCGAATCGTTTCTGAGGTCGATTAAATTAATAAATAAAAAAAAAGTTTTTTACGTTTCTATTTACAATGTCGTAAACATTAGCATAAGAAATATAAAAGTTTAAAGGCAACGTTAACCAAAATACTCTCTTTCAGTTCGTCGATCTTTCCTCCAAACAGTTTTATGACAAGTTCGTTTAAATCAGAGCTGAAAAATTAAAATACGAAAATCTTGCAAATACAACAACTACCCCAAAAAAACAAGAAGCTTTGTTTTAAATTTATGGGCTTTCGTGTACAACGTCTTTTCTCCTCTTTTATATATAACGTATATTTCTTCCGAGTAATAGCAGCAGCAGCAAGTAAATAAAGCAAGTAAAGAGACAAAAAAGTCGGATTCTCTTTCCTTTGTCGCGCGAGGACTAAAAAAGCTACTACACTCGCCGATGAAGAAAAAGAGGCGCCTTGTCGTCTTGCATTATTATATTCAAGAAGACAAAAAGAAAAAAAAAAATAAAAAAAAAAAAACAAAGTAGAGAGAGAATAAGAACGGAAAAAAAAATAATACGGCACGAAACTCCCTCAAAAATTTGCTTCCTGTTTCGTTGCGCCTGTATGAGTCACGTTTATAAAATAAGAAATAAGAGAAAGAGAAAGAGAAAGAGAGAGAGAGAGAGAGAGAGAGAAATAAAATCAACGCGCGTCTCTTTTACGCAAACGTTCGAGCCAAAATTTAGCGCGGAGTACCCCAAACGTGTAGAATCGCACGCACGCGCCGTTATATGCGTTCTTCGTATTTAAAATAAAAAAAAAAAAAAAAAAAAAAAAAAAACAGTTACCTCCTAAAAATCCCGTCTGTTATCTTCGTGAGCGAGTGGGCATTGCAATATTATTACAGTCTCGTATAATATTTACGGTTAATTTCGATAAAAAAGCAAATTTACGCGGCATCGGCACCAATAATATTACCCGATATCCTTGAACGGAATTAAAAAAAAAAAATAAATAATTAAAAAGAAAAAGAAGAAGAAGAAGAAAAGAAGGAAAGGAAGAATCAACGACAGCTACACCTCGAAGATAATTTTAGATTCGGGCGGGTGAATCGTTACTTTTAGTTGGAAAAACCTTAACCGCAAAGAGTTTATATATGTCGCGCGTCTACGACTATATCGTCGTCGCGTCGACCCGATTCCCTTATCTTTTGTAATCTCTTGAAATGCTGGTCGAATGCTGCAGCGACAACGTTGCTGACAACTCGTGGCAAAACTCTTCGTTTTTTTTTTTTTTTTTTTTTTTTTTTTTTTTTTACATACGCGCACTATTTCGCGGCCGTGTTAATGCCGCGAGAACGAGTAACGTATACGCGAAGAAAAGCGCTTTGATATGGAAAAATATATGTATATGTATACGACGAAATAATAAAAAAAAAAAAAAAAAAAAAAAAAAAAGAAAATAAATAAATAAATTGGAAGGAAAAACATATAGCTTTGGGCAAAGTTAGCGTCATAATTCGTGACTCGAATAGTTTTCGCGAATACGAGATAGAATAAGCGATGCTATCCTGTTTCTTCCCTCGACGACCTTGGGGTTGTTGCTAAAGTAGTTGTAGCAGTAGTCGCGCTATAGTTTCCCAGAGCCGTGTACTCGTCGTTATTACACGATGCTATCGCGAGAGATCGCCGAAGCGAGCTTACGTATACACACATATATATATATGACAACACTTTTACATGTAAGAAAATTAAGAACCGACGACGTTTCGTATAAAATGCGACGCCTCGGGCGTTTCGTCGCGTTTTTATAACCCTTTCGTTTATACGACTGCCTGAATGTCTGTTTATGTTGCTCGTTGTTAATTTCTCGGTTATGCCTTATTTTTCTTTCTCCATCTCCATCTCTGTCTTTATACCCCGAGATTTACGATCGATCGATATTTTATGATGGATTTTTGATTACGGTCGAGATAAGTGAAAACTTGATGCACGCGTGTAATTTGTAATCTCGGAGTAATGTACGCTCACCGCTCGCAAACGAATCCTTACTTATACGCGCCGTACAATAAAAGTGAATTTTCTGAGGACGACGAAATAAAAAAAAAAAAAAAAAAAAAAAAAAAAAAAAACAACAACAACAAAAAGAAAACAAAAACAAAAAAAAGATGAAACAAGTTTACGATGCATCTTGATTATAAAGTTATGTAAATTTGTATATATAATAATGAAAATTGTAAAATATTCTATCCTTTTGAATTTTTCGTCGGAATCTTGGTTTTACGTTTTTAACATTGTTATGATTTTTTATATAAAGTCGATAAAATAAATCAAACATCGGGAATAAAGGCAATAGTTTAAATCTTATTCGTTTAATTTTATGGGATGAATTTTTCACAGCGCATTTAATTTTAGTAGTTATTATATATTTCTTAAAATTAAAATAAAACAGTTTTCATTCACACGATTCCGAGAATTAAAATTCGTCTTATTTTTCAGGAGCATTAAAAATGTTAAAAAGACGCGTTATTTATTATTTTTATAATCGCGTAAATTGAAAAATATATACATATACATGTGTGTATTTTTTTTTTTTTTTTTTTTTCTTTCGTCGGGCGTACAGCGCGAAACTATTATCGGCGCGATAAAGATACAATTTTCCACGCAGCAATACCATTAACTCTATTTCAAGAAGGCATAAGCATAAATAGCGTAGCGTAATCTCCAGTAGCGCGGTGTATAATCATCCCTATATATTTACAAAGAATTCACGCATACGATATGCATTCACGAAGGTATACCTCTTAATACCACCGCGGAGAAAACAAACCGCGCGCAACAAATCACGAAATTTTTTTCCTCCTTCAACCTTATCCAATATCTCCTCCGTCCTTTTCATCTCCGTCGTACCTCTTTCTCCTCCTCCTCCGCAGCGTTTCTTCTTCGCGCAACACAATATGATCCTCTCTCATCAATTAAGCAATCTGGACGTCTCTCCTACGAAGGAAGATTTCTTCGCAAGTGTGTATATGTATATATATATATATATATATATATATATATATATATGCGGGGTAGCGCATCCTAAGTAATCGCGAATGAAACTACACGCGCGCGACGGGACTCGGAGACGCATGCAAATCCACTACCCCCTCGGGGTGGTAGCCTTCCTTCTGATTTACGTTCTCGCGCGGCGGTTCGGCCTTTGTCGCACGCTTTTATTTCTCTCTCTCTCTCTCTCTCTTTCTCTTTCTCTTTCTCTTTCTCTTTTTTGGTCTACGTATATGTATTTTCAGCCTACTAACCCGTACGGCGACTCTTACCTACGGAGCATCGTCAGCGTGTAAATGGTTTCCATACGCGCAAGCGCCTTCTCGATCGTATTAACATTTTTCTATACGTCCTCCTAGGCTGTATAGACATTCTATACGTCCTTTTAGGCTGTATACGTGCCAGGAGAAAAAAAAGTTAACAGCGCCACTGCTATGTATTTGTCGCTTCATATAGCCTAGCATGTGAGTCTTCATCGAAACTTATATTTTCGAAACGCGTAATAAGACTTATGTATGTTGAGCGAAGGAGAGAGAACGAGATAGCGATAAGAGCGCGCGCACCATTGCTCCCACGTGACCACCCTATCTCTGTCTCGCTCTCTCCTTCGCTCAGTATGTACATTCAAGCGACCACGGGGCTCTGCTTTTCTTTTGTTTTCTTTCAGTATAGTGTATCGTTGTGTCGGTAATATTCGTTCTTAATATGTGAGAAGAAGAATAAAAATGGACAATTTATTAAATAATAAAAAAAAAAAACGAGTGATAGTGACAGTGATGAAGAATGCAAACGTGAATTAAATAAACTAATAGAAAAAGCAAAATCTAATATAATCCCGCAAAATTAAAAAATTTAATAATAAGTGATTTTAAAGTGATAATTTTTTAGTTTATAATTTTGTTTGTGATTTAGATAAATGATTTAAAAGTTTTTTGTGTGAAGAAATTAAATTTAAAATATTTAAAAAAGTTACTGTTTTTTCATGTTAAATAAGAGACTAAAATTCATTGATTATACAAAAAATGTGTTAAACAAATATAGTATTGTTATGATAAAAATAACATAAGAAAGTATTTATATTAATTATAATAGTATTAATATTATTAATAAGCCTTCAAATCTTATAAAAAAAACTTTTGTTAAAAATATTATTCTGTATAAATATTTAATAAATATACTCAAGAAATTTATATTTTTTAATAAATAATAATTGTTCAAGAATTAATTTTATTTTTAAATATTAATCCATTTACTATTTTTTTTAATTTCATAATTTATATTTATATTTACATTATGTTGTCTGTCACTTTTTGACACACATGTACATGTACGCGTGTGTGTACAAAATGCGCATGCGTTAGCAGACGATATCTGTAGTTTACGAACTGTCAGTACGGGTTCGAAATTGCATTTAATTGATATGCAACAAAATAAAATTAATTATTCTGTTAACTAAGTAAGAGTCTTCGTACGGGTTACAAGGCTGAAAAATTTTTTAAGCACCATGAGTGAACCTCGCGTCATTAAAGCTTTCGGCTCATATTTTGTGGATGGATAGAGGCGCCTTAGTCGCTCGCTGCGCTCGCGACTGCGGCCCTACTATCCATCCACAACATATTTTGCCTCAAGCTGTAATGACGCGAGGCTCGCACAAGGTACATAAATAACTAATATAAACGCGAGGGTTTCGAATGGACGAGAGACGCGCGCGCTTGGATACATCTCGAGGAGAGTTTTTCCTTTTCGTTGCGGAGGAGACGATGCGAAACCGAGTGATTGATGCATTCGCGCGGCTTCGTTGTACATGTGTGCGTTGCTCGGAGTAGAATGCTAGATTATTAGTCACGATTCCGAGTATAGAGTTGACGCGTGGACGACGTGTTGTTGGTTTGGATTTGTGCGGTTGTTGTTACTTTTTTTTTATTTATTTATTTATTTATTTATTTTTTTTTTATAATGGATTTTAAAAGAGGCGTATAAATGATGTTTGTATAAAAGTCGACTTATAGTCGCTTTTTTGTTTTATAGAGGCAATTACCGTTGTATCTTGTATCCTTATCGATCGATCGTAATATGCGGATGTTAATGAATATTATTGATTGATATTGCTTTAAGATTCTATCGTTAAAAGGAAAATTTAATATGTAACGTGCTGTTGAGCCGATGAATTAATGGTACATTAAACAAATTTTATAAAAAGTTACTCAATTTATTATTAATTACTTAATAAAAATTAGTTATCGAAGATTGTTTTGAAATTTAATAAAAATTTCAACGTTGTATACGTCAAATCTATTGTCTGACTAGACTCGGCTTTATCTACGTGTTCTCTCCGCATGCACATCTTTTTAAAAATATTTTATTTGATTTACAAATATTTATTTATTTTTTATTTATAAATTTTTATTAAAATTTCATTTCGTTAAAAATATTTTATATTTATATAAAATTGAATTAAATATTAATTTTTATATGCTATATTTAATGAAATATCTTTCTACACCAGGATACTAATTTATATGTATAATAATAATAATAATAAATATTATTAAGGAAATACATTAAAATTATCAATACATTAAGAAACTAAATTCACGATAAAAAACATTTCATTATATCCATTGTTTACCGCAAAAACGCTCAAAAAAATATAGCCGTACAATCGTTTATAGATAAAAAAAAATTAAAATAAAATAAAAAGTTTGACGCTCGCATCCCTGTAAAACATTCGTCCTCGTGTATTTCCAAGATTTATCGTCATTTAAATTTACCCATTCGTATAGCTTAAACGACAAGCTACGTAGATAAATAAAAGCTAACGTTGAAGAGGATCGATTATCACGTTATGTGTTACCTCTCACCCCCGAAACCGACCAACCGGCACGTGCGTTATATACAACGAATATATATTTTCAAAGGATGCGTTTGCCAAAAATGAATAAATAAAAAAAAAAAAAAAAAAGAATTAAACCCGTCGAGGGCAGGCACAAACGCGTAAGAGAGAGAGAGAGAGAGAAAGAGAGAGAGAGAGTGAGAGAGATAAACGCGTTCCTTATTGCGCATTTTAAAATCCGATCGGACCACCAAGGTTATATAAACCGCCGACAAATTTACGAGTCTCTCCGTATCTCTCTCTCTCTCTCTCTCTCTCTCTCTCTCTCTTTGCATGTTAACGCGTTGTCTGTTTCATCTACCCTTAAAATCAAAGAAAAAGACTCGTGTTGTACTCACTTACTTACTTATGCGTGCACAGGTAAATATGCGATGAGTATAGATTTCGTATTGTTCTGCTGCTGCGAGGATAATAATTTAAGAAACGAATATTAATGTTTTGTATATTGAAAATATTTAACGTTTCGGGATTCTAACGTATACTTTTTCTTATTATTATTATTATTATTTTTTTTTTTTACTAATCGTTTATATCGTGTTGCTTTTACGATTGGAAAAGTGAAATTAAAAAGAACGAGAGTTTAAAAAAATAATACTGAATAAATAGACTATAAAGACATACATTATATATATATATATATATATATATATATATATATATATATATATATATACGTATTTTGCCGCAATATTTGAGAAACGATAATTCGTACAGGTAAATTACACCGTTGAAATACAAACGATCTCTTTACTCATCGCAACGATTAATGAAATTATAAAAGTTCTTGCATTAATATATACACATATTGTGGTTCGTAAGGCCTGGCGAGTTTCTTTCGATGGTATAACCCTGGGGTTTCCCTCTCGCGTGCGCGCGTTATACCTTGCCGAATCAACGAGCGACGATTAAAAAGACATCGATGTGCGCCTTTAAATTTATTATCCCGCGCCGTCGTTCATTTAATTGATTATATTTTTTAATTAATGCCCGGTTGTAAAGTTTAATTTTAAAACTTATCGCTTTTAATCGTTTATATTTGTCGAAATGAAACGTCGAAATTGAAATGAAAAGATGAAAAAAAAAAAAAAAAAAAAAAAAAAAAGGAAATGAATCGAACGAAAATAATTGTAAAAGAAAAGAATTACCTTCCGCGTCGTTCTTGCAAAATTTTTAAAATATACACGTAAAGTTGATGTCTTTAATTGGCACTTTTAATTTGATTGTACAATATTATAATAAAAAGAATTAAAATATCGTTAATCATCGAGATAAAAGAATTCTCACAATGATAATCCAATGATTGGACGAAACTGGATATTCTTCTGTACCTATACTATAAAATCACGATATCCATCTCAATTTGAATAACAAACAATCCAGTTTCTAATGCTCATTAATCCAATCTCAAAGGAAGGATAACGATTCGCGGTATTCAACGAACGCATCGTATACCCGCATCCAGGAAGCGACGAACGACCGCTACGAAATAATTCGCGCTCGCGCCTACTCGCAAACGTTTATGTGTGTATATATATATATATATATATATATATATATATATATATGTATAAGCATCGGACGCACGCATTCGAGATCGGAATTCTTCTCGTTCGTGTTTCTTCGACTTTTTCTTCTTCTTCTTCTTCTTCTTCTTCTTCTTCTTCTTTTCGCATCGAAGGAGAAACCAGTAACGAAGGAGCGTGGAGATAGCGGAGGAGAAAAGGAAGGACGGAAAGAGAAAGAGAGAAGGTAAGGAGGGATATTTACAACGGTAAAATAATTTTCAGGGGGAATTGCGCCAATGCGTATCTGCGTATAGGTATAATGTATATATAGAGACGGGCGGTACATTGGACGAACGATAAAACAAAGTCAGTGTCGCGATAAGGAGAGCTGTCTTGAAAAAGAAAAAAAAAAAAAAAAAAAAAAAAAAAAAAACAGAAAATTAGATGAGGAGGGAAAAAGTAAAGCTCGCGAAGAAAACGTTTTATTTCTCCCTCGCTCAAATCGGCTTTTAAATTTCGAAACTATTTACATAAATGTTGCGCACGACGTATTGCCAAACTCTCAAAAATTTTTTTATTACCAAAGCCCTTTTCGACTTTGATTATGTGTTGAGGTTGAAATGTTGAAAGTTTGACGAATGTAAGAAATTTCGTTGCATTTTTGGCAATTTATCTTTATGTAAATATAAAAGTTAATAAAAAATAAGCACATAGTTATATGTATATATAAGATAAAGCGAAAAACCACAATAAATTTTTATTTAATTATCATCGGCATCAATTATTCCGCAACAATTTCAAATCACCATAAATATTCTACATTCCCTTTGAAACATTTCTCACGCGCATATCTCTTTCCCATTTCCTCTACTTCTCGAACTCGAGAATCGAATGTGCGCATCTACGTATACTCGTATATGTATATCGGCAACACACAGCCATACTCGATGTAATACCAACTCGCGCGCGCGCGTGCGGATTGCTTTAGGACATTTGCCGAGTCGTTCGTTCGCGCCTTCGTAATTAGAATGCTGACGTCAATCCGATCCGAGGGAGAGAGAGAGAGAGAGAGAGAGAGAGAGAGAGAAAGAGAGACTTCGAGAGAAACAGGCGTTAAATACGGCGCGTGAGTAATGAGAAACTGATGGAGATGCATTTTTTCTTTCTTTTATTTTCTTTTTTTTCCTTATCTCTGCTCGCCCTTTTTCGCGTACTTGATTCGTTTAATGGAGGGAAATTATGATCGTCGCGACGATTGCTTCCTTATTAGAATCATCCCCGTAATTTGTATACATTAATCTTTTTTTTTTGCGATTATGTGATATTTTTTTTTTTCTTTTTTCGAGGTAGTTCAACGTTCGGAAAAAAAGCTTTTTTAATTATTATAATTTTTGAGAGGATAAGACGTTATTTTACAGCTGAAATTTAGAAGTTATCGTTTTTATTTTCGAAAATGTTTGTCGTTGGATACGCGAAATAATATAAATATTCGATATGTAAAACGATTACTTTTAACGCGAATTCCGATCGTAAGGAATAATGCGAATTTTTGAATGTAGTCGATACTCCATAAGATATTAATCCTTTTTAAGAAAATATTTATCAAATACGTGTTTCAAGATATTTCGTTTGTTTACAGGTATTATTAAAATATCAATAATCAAAAATAACGATGGCAGTAAAATCTTATATCGGTAACATTAAAATAATTAAAGAATCGTTACTCACGCGCATTTTTCTTCAAACATTATGCTGAAAATTTTCGTTTATTTTGTATCTCTATATATGGTTATCTGAAAAAGCACTTCCACGGTGAATTCCAATGATAAAGTCGAGTTTCACGAGGGAAGATTTTAAATCAATGGCTTATGTTGCCGAGCTCAATAAATAGTTTGCGAAATAAAAGCAAAGTAAGCGTCCGGCGTAAGAGTTTC
Organism: Chalcis sispes; assembly: GCA_949987625.1. Lineage (NCBI taxonomy): Eukaryota > Metazoa > Arthropoda > Insecta > Hymenoptera > Chalcididae > Chalcis > Chalcis sispes. The sequence goes on along the minus strand of OX465095.1, from coordinate 72,127,092 downwards.
GGAATAAATTACAGATACAATATCGAAAATTGTGTAGTAAGTTACATGGGACGTCGGAACAATTATGCTCTTCGCCACTTAAATTTAACTAATAGGCGTAAGAAATATCGTAACGCATTTAAATAAATTAGAATGTTTGCCTTGCCATCGTATTATTATTATTTTTTTTTTTTTTTTTTTTTTTTTTTTTTTTTTTATGTCGGGTTAATCGATTTTTTATTGATCTATTAACTTTCGCAAAAATTTTAATTGAATTCAATCGAATATTCATTAGTTTTAAATTTGTACTGTAATTGCTCGACTAATTTAGTTTCATTCATACGAATGTACTCGTGATGATTAATACTTTTGGTTTATAAATTTCTTGTAACTATTATATACATACATATATGTACAAACACATAAATTTAATCTTTAATTTATATTAAAATATTGAATCTCTGAAATATGTATTGCTTTTACATCTTGTATAAAAAAAAAAAAACTTTTTTTCTAATATTTTACATTAACAAGCCTTTTAGATTTAAAACGAAAATTGCGAAGATATATTTAATTTTCATATTTTTAATATATTTAACATTACACGAATAATTTAATTACGTTCGAAATTATTATCCGATAATTTATATTAATAATTATTTTTCTTTTGTTACATTTTATGTCGAATTTTAAATGAGGTAATTCAATAAATTAAGTCTCAAAATAAATATGCTGCAAATTAATAATCAAAGAAACTTTTTTTTTTTTTATTACAAAGCGCAGCTTAACATTGAATTAATTATTTTAATCGACGAATATTTAACTATTTTTAAAAATTATAAACAAATTATAATAATTAAATAAAGTATAAAATTAAACATTGCTATACCACATATTGTTTCATAAACCTACAATAACCCTTTATGTGGATTAAAATTCGATTAGTTTCGCGCGCCACCGCTAGGCGGCGATCCCCTGCTTTCGTGCACCCTTAAATAAAATGACGTCGATAGGCTCTCCTTTCGAGTTCTCGTTGTCTCGTGTTCTCTCCTTCTGGATGAGTTGAGCAATTCGAGAATCACGTTACGATAAGATTTGGTGTGTTTTCAACAGCTAATCGGATTGTAGACCTTTTAATTTTTTATCTATGTTTCTCTATACTTATTATATATACGTATTTGTAGACGGGCCTCAGCTTTAATGTTTGGATACACCGTTAGAATAACTTATTGCGTAGATCAACTTAACACTGCTACGTTTGTCATCCTGTAAGATAACCTCCTTGTTACGATCTATACATTATTGGAACTACGAGGTCTGGCTATTAAATAACGAGACTGGTTACGAAAAAGGGTTTTATTATAAAAACTATTCTACATTCGAATGCTCACCTTCAATATACTCCCCTTCCCTCGCCACACACCTTTCCATACGTTTTTTCCATTGATCGAAGCAGTGCTGGAAGTCTTCTTTGGTGAGGGCCTTTAGGAGCTCTGCCGTTTTTTGCTTAACCGCTTCCATCGACTCAAATCGGGTCCCTTTCAAAGCAGATTTTATCTTCGGAAACAAAAAAAAGTCGCACGGTGCCAAATCTGGCGAGTACGGCGCGTGTTCGAGCACTGGAGTGCGCTTACCGGCCAAATACTGCTTCACAGATAGCGCGTTATGGGCAGGTGCGTTATCCTGGTGCAAAATCCACGAGTTGTTCTTCCACAACTCGGGCCGTTTCTTACGAACTCGTTCTCGCAGTGTTGCCAAAACTGACAAATAGTAAGTCTGGTTGACAGTCTGACCCTCTGGAACCCATTCAGTCATCGCGATACCGTTAATGTCGAAAAAAACAATCAACATTGCCTTGAATTTTGATTTGGACATCCTTGCTTTTTTGATTCTGGGCGATTCAGATTGCGTCTTCCAATGCATCGATTACCGCTTTGTTTCAACATCGTATTGAAAAATCCACGTTTCGTCGCAAGTAATAATGTTTTTCATCAGTCCGGAATCTTTTTTTAACCTTTCAAGGAAATCTGAGCAGACCTGTTGACGCAAGAGCTTTTGGTCAGGAGTCAAGTTTTTTGGCTCCAACTTCGCACAGACTTTTGTGATGTGTAATTCCTCGTGTAAAATTTGTCTAACCGTTTCTTTATCGGCATTTACAGCCTCGGCAATCATCCGGATGCTCATTCGACGATCTGCACGCACAATTTGGTTGATTTTGGTCACCGTTTCCGGAGTTGAAACAGTGACAGGGCGACCTGGGCGTTGGTCATCTTCAGTGCTCACTCGGCCCTGACTCTTCAGTGCTTACACCATTCAAAAACACGCGCACGAGATAGAGAATTGTCCCCATAGGCCTCTTGCAACAATTTACAGCACTCAGTCGGAGTTTTTTTCAATTTAACGAGAAATTTGAGATTGCTGTTTTTCGTCACACATGATTTTCGGCACGAGAAAAAGACACGTTCGTTTCAAACCGCTACTGCACAAATACAATAATAGTGACGAGAACGTGTTTTGGTACGTGCATAGACAAGATATCTAGATACCCAACGCACTACTCGTTTTTTTCCCCACCCCTCTACGGCGCCCTCTAGGCGCGCAGTCACGTTATTTAATAGCCAGACCTCGTATTTCGCCTCTCATCATCGATATTTGGGGCCATCATCAAACGATATTCGCCGTAGGACCAACACCAAAAATTACATTGTCAACTTTTAAACCGTTAGGATTATCCATGAAGATGGGAAGTGTCGAACTCTATTAAGTAGCCAAATCAAACAATAAGGTAAATAATATTACATTTATTCCAACGTTTCACTGCTTTTGGAATGAGAGAAAGCACTCAGTGGGTATTTAACGCTTCAAAAAGTATATAATTGAATCGAAGATTATAAAAAAACCATTGATGTCTTTCGTCATTTACATAAATTTTATTTATTGATCTTTTAAACGTTGACTTTCATTTTGAACATAGTATTTAAATAAAATACTTTTATACGGCAATTTTACTGGATAATTTTCATTCTATTAAATTTACGAGGTACACACCGATAATTAACAAAGTCTGTTGTATTCATCATCTTTGTAATTACTCTCGTATACTTAATACAATAAGTAAATAAAGCATTATATTCAATATTTCAATTTTAAATTCGACTTAATTATAAAAGTCTTATTGCTTTCGTTTATAAAAAAAAAAAAAAAATGGAAAGATAATTCCAACTAAATTATCACCTACTCGCAACTCGACAATAATTTATTATATCTCCAAATTAATTCAGCATTTATTCAACAACACAGCATATCGATTTATAAACATATAAATATGCGTGGGGATATAGCCAGAAGCGAAAGAAAAGAAATTAAGAAGCGTTTGCCGAAAAATCCTACCTCCTCGCGATATTCGCGAGGAGAGCGTATATATTATTAATGTCTTACATGGCATAAGTGCCTGTAAACACGCGTCTCGATGTGCATTAGCCATGCCCGCGGTATTATATGTAGATGTATCGGTATCTACAAGGGTATCTCGCGCCGCCTGTCCGTTGGTCAAGGGCCAAAAGATCCCGATCGCGAAATACGTTATAAAAGAGAAATAGGGATTGGGAAAGGTATATATATATATATATATATATATATATATATATATGTATGTATGCATATGACATGTCTTAGAGACTTGGAAAAAGAAACGGCCGACAATTTGTTATAGGGGCTCGCTTTTGAATAATCCCGCTCTCCGCATATCCGCATATTTATGTTCGAATGTTTCTGCGAACTCGCGCGATCCTCTTCCCTTATTCTTCTTCTTCTTATAATACCCCGCGTATTCAGTTTTTTCCTCATCCTTTTTACGATGCTCTGCTTCGTTTTATTTATTTATTTATTTTTTTTTTGTTTTGTTTTGTTTTGTTTTTTTTTTCTTAACCCTTTATTCGCTTCTTGAAGCTGCGCGAGATATTAACTTTATTTTTTGTTTTTACGTTTTACCGGTAAAAAAAAAAAAATCCATTTCTCTTTCTCTTTCCTGATTCGTGGTTCGATTATTTTACGAGAATTTTCGCGGAGCGAATTGTACGATTACGGTGATTATTTTTCAAAGGCTTCAATTAATTTTAGTGACGAATTTAGAAATATTTATAGTAAAAAATTTTATGGAATACTGTTATTCTAGATATTTTAAATTATTTTCTTTTTTTATGAAAAATGATATACTTTAAACATTCTTATATCGTGTCGTTTTAAAAACTTAACGAACTGGTGTATAGATCGTTGATTTAATTTGTTAACGTTAAGGTTGACTGACAGATTACGCGTTATTAATAGCGTAAAAAAAAAAAAAAAAAAAAAAAAACACGTTAGAAAACGTGTCGTATAATCGAAGTCGAGCACGACTAAAGATTTATATTAGCGATACGCGGCTCGTATATACCGATAAAATGCACAACCATAGCAAATAAGTAACGAGCAGATACATCATTTATACGTCACATCATGTATCGCTGCATTTTATTTTAGGTTTACTTTTTTACGATTCGTTGTCCCCGACGATTCACATTCGTTTGAAAAGCTTCGTACTCGGCAAAGTTATCGCATATTTCAATCGGCATAATGTAAAAGTAAAACAATAAATATTGATAATCGGCAAATGTTAATAATGAAACGAAATTTTATTTCACAAAACCACCGTTTAAAAATTCAAACTTACCGCGACAAAAAAAAAAAAAAAAAAAAAAAAGAAAAGAAAAAGAAAAAGAAAAAAACCATACAACTTTAAACCAATAGCGTTTAAAATTTTTATATCCGAGCCAACGATCTCTCCTACATTTATCTCCTCTCCGTTCGACACATACACGCACGAGTATCTCGCGTCGTTTGCGCGCAACGCGTCCTTTTCGCTCCGGTTTACGTGCTCGCGTCTTTTTTTCGTCCCACTCGCGGCATCGGCTCTTGACTTGAACGAAACTTCCAAGCCGGTCTTTTTAGGCGACAAGGAATGCGTCTTCTTTCGAGCAGCCAATCGAGTGAACGCGAGACCCTTTGAAACGCAAGGTTTAGAAGATCGAGCCCTTGCATGTGTATGTGCGCGTCTGTTGGTATACAGAGCTTTTAAGAGAAAATTTTAATCGACGAAATTTACAACGGCCACACGAACGAGACGTCGGTTTAGAAGTGTAATTTTCTCGTGGCACGTAGAGTCATTGTCCTTGTTTCTTCCGCCCCCTTATTTTTTGCGCGAATTTACTCTACACTCCGCGAGGATATCGAATTAAAGAACAAAGTTTTCGATCCAACGCGACGCGTGAATTTATTTCTACGGTAACTCGTTGCAATCTAATAATAGTTTACGTTAAATAAAGTTCGCTCCTCGCGGCACATAAACATTTTTCAACTTTATCGCGCATAGTAAATTTAATGGATATCGGCTTTTAAGCAAAGGTATGCACATATACCTTTAAACACTTTTAGCTTACGATTTAAGCGGCAATTTCGTTTACTTTATGAATTAAATATGGTAAATTTAAAAATTATAATAAACCGTTGAAAAATCCTTTTGTGAATTTAAATTAATTTTTGTAGTACTTTGACACTCCCTCATTATTTTCACAATTTTAATAATGCGACGATAAAAAGAATGCGACGATATAAAAATGTTGAAATTTCAGGGACAAAGTAAATTTTGTCCACTTTAAAAGAGTTAAGATCCCGATGCTTCCCGTTTGTACATCCGACCGTGTGTGTATTGTCATTGAATTTTAAACTCGCGTTTACCGTAAGGAATTCAAAGAGCTCGTTCAAGTAAAAAGAAAAAAAAAAAACAAAAAAAAAAACAACAAAAAATATCGGAAATTCAAGTTATTCTGGATCGTCGAGATTTGCGTTTATATATATCGTCGAAATATTCTCGCGAGTGCCTCCACGTAAACATTCGTTATTATCGAGACCTCGTCCTCGTAAGAATTACGAGCGATAAACGCTCGCTATAAAAGTTTATACACGCTGATTCGCGGTGAAAAATTTTAATTATGCAATCGTTTATGTTTAATTTGTAACGTCGAGTTGTGCGTGTATGTGTAACGTTGAAAAAAAAAACGGTTACTTTGCCGCACGTAGATAAAAGAGCCCTCGCGCGGGAGGACGCGAGACTCGCCACGACTGATAATTTAAGATGAAACTTTACGGCCTGATGCGATATACAAAGGGTCGAAGGGAGTGTGGTGTATGTTAATTGGTATAATGGATCTTGAAGGATTAAGGATGTAAGCGACATTTCTTTTTTTTTTTTTTTTTTCTTTTTTTCTTTTTTTATCGAATTTTAATGTTATTTATTAGTTTTCAATTAATGTACAGTAACTCAAGGTCGAAAATAATATTTCGTTTTCGTTTGCATCCGTTTAAAATTTTGCTTTTCATTTTCATTGAGAGGGAACGTTTTGAAATGCTTTAAATCGAAACTTTTTTATTATTGTAAATATTTAAATAAATATTACTAGAAATATTCAAAAAGTTTCTGTTTGCAATTCAAGTTTACTTTTGAAAATAATTATAAAAAAAGAAAAAAAAAAACATTTGATATTAAAAAAAAGTTATACAAAAATTCATTCTTGAGACGAAGGGACTCGAGGCATCAAAGGAAATTAAAAAATCGTTCATCTTCGGACATACGGGTATAATCAAAGAAATCTTTTCAGTAAATATATAATACGATTAAGATTACGTTATTTCGCATCGTAACGAGGAACAATCGTATTCATTTGTCATCGAGGCGTACACAACCGGGCCATCTTTACGAGTCACTCATCAACCACCGACGTAGCAAACAATCGGAGCAAATTCTCTTCTTCCCTCTGACTTTTGAAGAGAAAAAAAAATTTAAAAAAAAAAAAAAAAAAAAAATGAAACGAAAACAAAACAATCTTCGGACCTTCTTCTGCGGTCAAAAAAAAAATCGAGATCCCCTTTGCTACTTTTCTTTCACACGTGTGCTTTTTTGGGGATTTGTATGGATGTATATATATGTATGTATGTGTAGCATCAACCGGTGTATAACGTACGTTGCGCTTACAAAAAAAAAAAAAAGTGAAGGACCGATGTGAAATAACAAGCTGTCCGAATAAATAAAATGCCCGATGCGGTCGATGTGATTTTTAAATCGTTAGCTTTTTCAATTTGAATGGTTTTTTAAAATCTTTTTTTCGTTTTTATTCATTTATTTATTTATTTATTTTTTTAAAGAGCCTTTGACATGATAAATTGTTATTTTGAATACGTTTAAATTGTGGATTTATAGAATAATATAAAAATAAAAATTATTCATTAGTCTAATATAAAATTGTTTTAGAAATTATCTAATTTTTTTTAAATATTTGAATGTATATTATTTTGAGTTAAAAAAAGATTGAATAAATAAATAAATAAATAAATAAATAAATAAACAAAAACTAAAATTAAAATTCCTCCTGCATCCTTATAAAGCGCATGTGTCGAAAATTTTTACATTATCTCATAACGGTTAACCGACTGCATAACATTAAGGTATCGCTCGCTAATCTCACTTTTCATGTTACGCAATTTATTTATCAATAGCTAGAGAAAAAAAGAGAGATAGCGATGGTTAACTCAAAAAAAGAACAGAAAAAAAAAAAACAAAAAAAAAAACAAAAAAAACAAAAAAAAAAGATAAATAAACAAATAAAATAAAAGATTCCAAAGAATCGCTGCATCGGGAGCAGAGAGTTATGCCAATCGAAGAGAGCGTGGAAGACGAAGGCGTTAAATATAATCGCTTAGGCGAAAGAGGAAAATGAAAAGCGAGCCAGCGACGAGATTTACGATCGGAAAGCGCGCAACATACTATATCAAAGATGCGAGATGCGCCTTCTTAAAGATCTCCTCGGGCACGCCCTTGCGAACTATTAATTTCGAAGCAAGGCCGCGACGCGCGAAGCCGAGCTATAAGTCGATAAAGGATCGCCCGCGTCACTTCGTCCCGAGAATATACACACCCATACATACATATTCGCGCGCGCCCGTTATATACACGGTAAGCCACTTAAGCTTACCCGTTTACGCATATGTGTATGAATCACGCACACACGTACGCGTAAAGCGTACGGGTTATTATTATGCACGTCATTGGGGATACATACCTTGTTTTTTTTTTTTTTTTTGTTTTTTTTTGTTTCTTTCTTTCTTTCTTTTTCCTTTATCCTTTGTTTTTTGATTTTTTCCTGGCCCTGGCCATTAATATACGTTTCAAGATCGGCACGGCGCTTTTTATGAAAAAATTTAAGATGGAGATAATGCCAGGGATTATCAAAATAATATTATTAGTTTGCATTTCGTTTGTTAATTCGATGTGAAGGGATAAAAGTGCGCTTTGTTGTCTTGTTCGAAATCGAGAATCTTTCGAATTTCTTGTTTTACGGTAGATTGAATATTTTATTTTCTTTTTCATTAATTTTACTATTCTTATGTATATTGTAGATCCTATTAATCCTAGAAAAATTCATACCTCATAATCGCATAGTTTGATGTAACTGTGTAAGTTGTTGGAATAACGATTTTCGTATAGGTAAAAAAATTTTACATCGCTGTAAATTATACAAATTTTTAATATCGAAAAAATTAACAGACTTTACCGTGCGATCCACGTAAAAGTTCAACGGTATTCTCAGAGATGTCGCTTGAATTGCACTAACCAGATTATAACCCGGGTGTAAAACATAACTCCGACGTGAAAGTGAAACGAAGACACCTGTATGATCTTTTGTTTACTTTACAATGTTAATAACAATAAATGTTTAAATTTCGACATTACAAACTTAATAAAAGAATATTTTATACATTAACCTCTATCATTTTTTATAAATATCAATTATTTTATTACGAATTTATTAATTTTTACCGATTTTTATCCAAAACAATAACGATTCAATCGATCGGTTGACAAAAGGTAAGAAAAACACACGGATAACGTACCGACACCGATCGAATTTGATTTTATCGATTTTAAAATCGAACGTTTTGATTTTCTGTACGTTTTCTTTATATATTGAAATAAGAAATCTTAAACTTTCGTGCTGCATGAAAGTTTGTATTAATGAGAGAAAATTAGAATGTCTGGACTTTCTCATGTAGCACCGTACGCTATCGCGTATACGTATTATCCTTCTTGATTTTTCTCGAGAAAATTGTAATCCAGCTTATGATTTAACCGTCAACCAAACGAGAAATATTTTTGACAAATTTACGGTTAAATGTATTTTGTATTAATTTCTAATGCATTGTTTTCGATGCACAACATTTTTTTATTGAAAGCGATTGAAAAGATAATATTGTCAATAGCTTTCTTGGGTTGTTTTATATCACTACGAAGAATTGTGAAATATTATAGATAATCAATTATTCGAAATGACTTGCATAAATTAGCAATATTAAAAAAAAATCTAATTATTCATTTCTTTTGAAATAAGTCATAGCACCGACAGAATTTTAAAGTTCGACAACTAAACGATCTATAAGCTTATAGATACATCTAAAAACGATCCACGTGTCGGTAGTTTATATACTCAATGACATATTTGTATTATGCAACGTATGCAAATCACATCGAGAAACGAGTCAGAAAAAAAAAATTAAGTCTCCAAACTTTCTCCCTCGTATATATATATATATGGCTTTGAGAGAAAAAATTATCTTTGACATTATTATCGTCATCTGTTTGAATTGGATGGAATTCTCCATCAAATGCCTATTCTCTTACACAATCCGTGGAATAAAAACTATAACGAAAAAAAAAAAAAAAAAATAATATAATAATAATATACAAAAGTGACTAATTCCCCTACGATTTAAATTTAAGAAACTCTACAAACTTTCGTAAATTACTTTCCATGGTATATACATTCTCGAAATTCCATCAACTAACGACATTCATAATAATCTTTTTATTGCTCAATTTGTAATGAAACAAAATGCACGCACGACAAACTACGTAGACGTCTGTCTACACTCTTAAAGCTTCACACTATCTTTAAGATTAGAAAACAGATATAAACGAAGAAGAAGAAGGATATGAGGAGAAAATAAAGTAGTATAAAAGTGACAAAGAAAAATAGATAAAAATTTTCCCTGGATACAACAACAACAACAACAACAACAATAAACACAGAAGACAAAAGCGACCGAGAGAAAAGACGAATAAACGAAAAGATAAAAAAAAAAAAAAAGGAAGGCTCGAAAGTCATCGTTAAAAGTACGCCCCTCAACAGCATAATGAGCATATGAAGAAACATCTGGGAATTCCGTGGACACGTATATCCGGTCTCTCACACCGCGAATATAAAAATACATAACCGCGCGCACGCGTCTGTGTGTATAAGAATTGTCATTTTGGCGTTGTCTCGTGCGATAATCGCGCCCGTGGATTAACCTTTCAAACGAATCCTTTTCTGTGCTAGATAAAGAAAAAAAAAAAAAAATTGAATAAAGGCGATGCTTCGCTTCTTTCTTTATCCTTTTTTTTTTCTTTTCTGTTTTTCTTTTTTTTTTTTTTTTTTATTTTCTTTCGAAACGCTCGCGTATCTTTCTTTACGTATATTCTCTATGTTGTGCTACGAATGACGTGTATGTACAAGTTTACACGGTTAATGTAATGTTTTTTTTTTTTTTTTTTTTTTTTTTTTTTTTTTTTTTTTTTTTTTAGCTTGAGGCTCGTTGCAATTTCTTGCGATTTTTGTAAGGTTCGAGAAACTTTGCTTTAAAAATACGCTTATTTTAATAAGTATACATTTAGTTTGAGGATAAATTTGAGAAGGATCGCGCGTCGAATTTTTCGTTTCGTTTCGTTTTTGTCGGCAAAGTTCAACGATATTTTAGTTAAATGATTATTCAACTTTTGTCAAAACTGATACAGGTAATAAAGAAATTTATAAAATTAATATTAAATAACTAAAAGTAAACGAAAAGCAAAATTTATTTAATAAATTTACTTTCATAAAACAAGTTTTCGTACATTCAAAATACATATTTAATATTTAATCTTTCACTTGTGACCGCAAGACATTTTAAATATACATTTTGGTATTAAAAAAAAAAAAAAAAAACAGCTACAAGAATGTAATATTGTTATGCATTAGTTGTACTTCATTATGCATTAATAAAATTTGCTTATAAAGAATTAATCGAATAAAGTATGTAAATAACGTATTTAAAAACAAGTTTGCATTTATTTATTTCTTCCTTTGTGTATATAAGATATACATTATAATTCTATTTTAAGATACACTTGAGATGATTTATAGTGCGAATTATTATTATTTTATTCTTGAAAATTATTCGAATAACATAAAAACACATGAATTTTTCTTATCACATTATTATAAATATAATCTCAAAATAATTCGTTTGATTTTTTAATCGAATTTTAATTATACTTACGAATCGATTATATATAGATATTTGAAACGCTAATGCATTGTTTTCATTACAAGTTAATGTGAGAATCGTGAAGTCAAACGACAGCCTATATCTATGTGTGGAAGTTGTCGAGAATTGAAATACTAGTAGCTGCCAGCGTGTATCTATTATACAAGACATCTATTACGGTCGATGAAAACCGTACGGTTATGTGAAATAACGAAACCAGTCCGGCCAGAGAAATTAAAATTCGTCTATTTATGAAGTAACGCCTTGGCATTTTATTGATTCCTGAAAATAATTTTAATATCCAGTCCGGTATATACTTGAAGTTGTTGCGAGACGCTTGGCTGCTTTTCGTTAAATTTTTTTTTTTTTTTTTTTTTTTCACCTTACGCGTATTTACGTGTCTCCGTTGTATACTGAAATCGTTTCCGCGACACATTAATTATTTCGTTAACTTGGCTAATTATCATTTTCATTAATATTCATTCGATAGAAATAAAAGACCAGAGGACATTTTTTTTTTTTTTTACAAAAAAACTCGGAGTTCATCGATGCGATTAATAACTAAACGATCGATTTTTAGAATTAAGTAAAAATGACGAAAATGATAATAATTGCGATCGGAAAAAGAAAAGACGGATATTTAATCGTACCGCCAATGCGTTATTCAATGCGCTATACGCAACAATAAAAAATAATATTACGAACTCGGTAATTACGTTATTAATAAGTTATGTAAACATTAAATAACGTTATAAGTGTGCGATTAAATATGCGCATTTGAAAGTTACGCATCGATCAATTTGCATTTAAGTTATTAAGTTAAATTTGGGAAATGAAGCTGATTAAAAGTTGTCAACTGTAGTATAAAATTTTGATCGAATTCTTGGAATTATATAACAGTAAAATTATCATTATAATATGAAAATAATTACAAACCATGTATCAACGAATAAAGAAATTAAAATTTTTCAAGCACAAGCATGATTATCGTAATGTTATACAAATGCACGGACGGTTTATCGTTGAAAAAAATAGTTGATCGTTGGTGAGATTTAAGGGATCGAGTATCCCGATCACCTCGTGTCATCCTCGTTATTAAAGGATCATTTTTATCACACCGGCACTTTATAATCAAATATAATTTCATGCGCGTGCGCGCTTGCTCGTCTCTTTTGGATATAAATCAATAATTTTTTTATGTTTCTATTTTCGTTTTTTTGTTTTTTTTTTTTTTTTTTTTTTTTTTTTCATTTCTTTGCACATAGTCTTTCAAGGTTGAAATAAACTCGCCATTTATCAACATATTACAAGATTAACGTATCGGTCTCAACTCATTACCGCTCTCATATATTATAATGCAATCTTGAAATCACCGTTGCTTATATTTCCCGTGTATTCTCCTTAATAAAATTTATTTTAAAAGTTTATTTATAACCTTTAATGTATATTGAAATGCTAAAACGAAAATTGATCAAAAGTAAGAAATATTAATTGTAGAAAAATATATTTTTAATGATGTATGATTGTAATAAAAAATATTTTCATTTTTAATTTGTTTTTTTTGTAAATTTTAAATACAATTCTGCAAGTATTTCCAAAAGTTTTACCAATATTACAACTTCGGTGAGTGTTTAATCGACAGCCTAAATTTGCCATTGGCGTCTTAAACTCAAATAAATCAATCGGTTTAAATTTCAGCAAGAGAAGATAAATAAGATAAAAAAGAGTAGCTCAGCCGAAATATTTTTTCAAAAAATATACGTCCACTCAGCTTTCTACAAAACTATAAAACTGCTCTTTAAAATCAACCTGGATAATTGTAAAGTAACAACGATACGTGAAAAAAGAAAAGGAAAGAGAACAAAGAAAGAGAGAGAGAGAGAGAGAGAGTGAGAGAAAGTTGGAAAAGCGCAACGGAAAGCTCTCGGCGTATTCGAGGCTCTCGAGAGAGACACGAATATACTAGTATATATACTAGTATATCGACGTAAAAGCGAATCCAGCACAAAGGTATAAAGTAAAATCACCGGAGTGTGTAATCCAGGGAGACACATGCTAGGATGCAGGATGGGGAAAGCTGCTTGCACAATAAATCTTCCGACGGTGTCAGTGGGTAGGTAGGTAGGTAGGTAGGTATAATACACACCGCGACACGAGCTACCGTATCATTTAAATAAGCAGTTCGCGCGCGCGTTAGGATAATAATTTTTCTTAAGAGCTTTCTCTCTCTCTCTCTCTTTCTTTGTTCTCTTTCTCGTAAAGAAAGGAATCACTGCGTGTACGTACGATAAAATGCTGTCGAGTTTGTATCTGTACGAGCGGAAAATTTGTTTGGATGCGTAAGTAAGTTCAGGTTAACCATCGGGAGATGAAAACGCGCTCTGCTTTCACGCGGTGATTTTTACTTATCATATATGTATACAAGCCAATGACTGTACTTAGATTTCACACGCTCATACTTATATAGTTTTCCTAAATGTATAAATGATTAATTATGCGCAAACGCGTGCGATGTGGCGCGTCGTCGCGTCGTTTAGTTTCACTTGAACCGTACATATGCGATCAACATATACATACACATTTAACTCTACCCTAGCTCTGATCTTGAGCTTGATTGTGTGCTCCTTGTATATAGATATAATTGCACGTGGAAGAGAACGTCGCGTTCGTTTAATTCCGTATATCGTGTGCCGC
>OX465095.1:72062989-72107989 GCA_949987625.1 Chalcis sispes | reverse complement strand
ACGCAATCGTAAAAATTAAAATCGAATTTTTGATGATAATAATAATAATTCCTAACATTCCGCGTCACGCGAAGAAGTAATTATCTCTTTTTCTCGTTTTATTTTTTGGTTTTCACATCGCCCGTCAATCCGACATTTGCTACTCGTAACAACAAATTCATTCCTACGTCTCACGTCGCTTCTTTTCGTCGTCTTCTTACTTCTTTTCTTTTTCTACACCTGACTCGTTTGTTGTCTGCCGGTTTTACACTTTATTTCACGTCGATTTATTTTTTTTCCAATTTCTTTTTTTTTGTTTTTTTTTTTTTGTTTTTTTTTGGTTTTTGCGAGACCTTGAAGTCCGATAATGTCGCGGGTTATTGGTCTACATTGATCTTTGTCTTTTTCTTGAATCTCGTTTATTTTTTAACCGGTAAGTTGGGAATCAAAGTCGCAACTGACGAAAGGGAACGTGATATGTAAATTCTTGTAAGCTAGCGGTGTGAGCGTGACGAGTAGTAATTTGCAAAATCGTTTATTCACACTTTAACGCAAATGCGATATCGTCACAGTAAGCATTGCGTGTTTTGATTTTTTTACAGATTATTAAAATTTTTATTGGATTGAAGAATTTTTTTTTTTTTTTTTTTTTTTTTTTTTTTATTTTCAATTATCGTAAATTCGTATCATGAAAATTCGTGAAGTGAAAAATAATCCGATATAAATATATATGTTTTTATGTTTTTGAATCAAACAAATTTTATTCGAATATGAAATTGATGCAACAACAACTTTGCTGACTAAAAAAACATCAGTTTATCGCTATTAGTTAAATCATTATTCTTTATTGATCGTAGGATTAAAAAAAAAGTCAAATCATCGAAACCTTCAGACTCATAAATCATTTTTAAGCAGTTCTTTTGCATTTACATGTACATATATGATACGTATATGTATTCAATCACCAAAACAATGTTGCAGCCCGTTTGTCCATGAAGAAACAAAAGGCGAAATTAATAACTCAAGTTAACCGAGAACACTCAGTCGATAATCTTTCAATATAACGCAGCACAAAGACATCTCGCAAATTCGTTTTTTAAAACAATGTAACGGCCCGAAGCGCGAGCTTTCTTAATCTCGAACCAAACTCGAAAGCAAAGAATAAATAAAAAAGGCTTGCTCACATGCGCGGGCTAACAATTTTCTACTTTCGGTTGATAAAACACAGAGTCGCGAGTCGCGTGTAATATATCGTTTGAGTACGCGTTAGTTTGCTTCTCCGCTATGTGCATTATAATCGCTAACGCTAGAGACAATAGGCCAATAGTATTAGCAGTAGTTGTACCAAAAACAAGAGAGTTCTCGGTTCGACGTCAAGTTTCATGCATATTCGACACACGCTGAGAAGAAAGAAAGAAAGAAAGAAAGAGAGAGAGAGAGAGAGAGAGAACTTTCTCTCCAGAGAACTCGCGACGGGTGAAAATATGAAAGTGGCTCACACCGAGCGAGAGAACATACACGCGTACATTACTCTCGCATTTACCGTCTTCTCTTATGGCGTATGTGTATGTGCGTGTGTGTATTGGTAGTCTCTCTCTCTCTCGATAACGCCGCCTCGATCTTTCGAGATGAATCGCCTCGCGCTTTTTCTCTGTATTCATACGACCGAGTAAAAACACGAGTTGGTTGATACTTTGCGCGAAAGATCGCGATTCGTATTTTTCTTTCTTTTTTTATTAATTTTTTTTATTATTTTCGTTTTAAAGTACGATTATTTTAAAAAAATTTCGTCGAGAGAAATTGCTTAGCTTTGAACTTCATAATGATAAAGTAAATAACGGTTGTTGGCTTTGGTAATCGATAAGCAAAAATTAACTAAATGCTTTTGACAATGAAAATTACTTACAAGCCTAATAGTTATACATTATTAATTTCACTTTCAAGTTTATTATATATATTAATATGGAAAAAAATATTCGAGTCACCTCGCTTTCACCTAAAGAAGAATATATATATAGTTTTATGCAGTGCAAATACATCAATGTAAAAATCAAATATTTATAATCAAAACATTTATGCAAATTAAAGAGAACGATCGAATAATCGACGATAGGTCAGTTACGTGCCGGTAATAAATATAATATTTTAAAATTCATAAGAACTTTTGATTAAAAATTTACTTTTTTAAATTAATTTTTAAATATCATGCAATGTAATTTTATCAAAAAGTTCTTAAATTTTTAATAATTTTATTATTTACTCACGCGTCGGTAAGATTATCGGAGAAAGTTCAATACTTAACGGTTATAACGTTTTCTTAAAAAATTAATTTGTTATGATTAAAAAAAATTTTGATTTATTACGGTGTCGCAATATCGATGCAAAAGTTGTGGTAAACAAGTCGAATTTACTTTCTTTGAGCTAAATTAAATTAGGGGTGCACCGTTTTTTGTTACCGTCCGTTGTTTATCTCAAATTGTCTAATAATTTTCAAATTAATGAAAATGTTTGATTATTATTGCGTTAAAGAGGTGGATTCTTTGTAATTCAATTGAAAAAGATTGACTTTACTCGAGTATTCAAGCGATGCAAACTATTTATAAATACAGAGGAACTATTTAAATTTGCTTGTTTGAATCAACACTGAGAAAAACTATATGACTAAGTATGTTTTGAGAACAATCGAATATTTAAGCGTAAGTAAGGTAGAAAAGAGGGTCAAATAAATTTACATGTCTAACTTGTAACAAAAGGGATACTGTTTATTGCTTAATAGTTGCTCTCGAATACGATGTATATGAAATATACATAGTAAGCTCTTTACTAATTCTTTAAGCAATAAAAATATCGAGAAGAATGGAAATTTGAGTTGTATCGCCGATCGAATGAAAAAAAAAAAAAAAAAACATCATTCAACGTTTCTTTCCGCGTTGATTCAATGAAGCAAGAGTTTGAGTTTTTTTTTTTTTTTTTTTTTTTTCATTTCGAAGCGATTACAACACACGTCTCGAAAAATTTTTTCTCGAAAAGAATCCAATTCCGTCTGTACCGTGCAACAACTTCTTCTTAATCGTAAGGAATTTCTGAGTCAATTGCCATGGATAATTGTTCGGCATCCAATTGGAACGAGACGAATTTTTAAGCTTATACTTTAGATGAAACGAAAGATTTGCGAATATTATCTATCAGAGCAAAATGAAGTAAACTTTTTGTAAGATATATTAAAATAAATAAAAGGAATATCGCGCGATTAACCAGTCGACGATGTACTTTCCTTTTTTCCGTCGAAACTTTATGCAAATTTAATTCCCGATAATTCTTTTAAAACTCGTTGATTCCGATAATTCGAACGCTCGGTTGCACGCGCTCGCGGAGATTGGCTTTTTATTCGAAAGGGAAATTATATCGGTAAACCGCGCGATATAACCGCAAAGTTCACACAGATCTTTTTAATCGTCGGCGTGTATAACGAGCTCTCGCACCATAAACATATATACAAACATTATGCATAAGCATAAAAGAAACTCCTTAAGTATACAAAAAACACTCGCAAGTTTTTACGCGTACATGCATATGTACAAAAAGAGTGAAACCGCGCTCGAATATCTCGAATACACATATACGTAAAATTCGTAACGGAATATCGAAAGAGCGCGAGTTTGTCGGTGTGTACGAGCTGGGGCAACTTATACACATCGAAAAATTTCCGCGCAGGAAAATCCGTGCTCTCCTCAACTTCTATGTATGTATATACATATATATATATATATATATATATATATATATATATATATATACATACACGTAAACAAGCAGAGGAAGGGGGGTGGGAGGGAAGGGTATATATGCACTCCGTGGTTCGCTCCGTTAATGGTCCGACTATTTACGGAACGAACGGTCGTAAAGGAAGGGAAAGTATCGGCGCGTTGTCGCTCGGGATTACGTAATAACGAAACCGGAGGAACGCAAACGTCTCTCTCTCTCTCTCTCTCTCGTTATTTGCTTCTTTAAAGCTGCTTCGTTGAATGTCCTGCCTATAAGAGGACACAGCTTCGATTCTTTCAAACTCCTTTTTTTCTTTTTTTTTCATTTTTTTCATTTTTTTTAACGAGTAAGATTGAAAATTTTTCGAATCAAATATAGCTCTTGGAATTTGGTTCGTTTGAAATTTTATCTATCTTTTATTAAGCGCCGCTCTTTTCTTTTTAATCATACAGAGATTATAAAAGCCAAAGTACATTCTTTATACCTAAGTTGCCAGCTTCGAAATATCGAATCTTCTTACGTAAATAAAAACGGTGCGCGCGAGTCTCAGGAAATGACCAGAGAATTTCGCTTAGCATAGTTAATTTACGAAAAATGCGTTATACGAGCGTCGATCCAACAAGATTCTTGCACAATTTTCGTCTCTTGCGTTATAACTTTTGTTTATACGGTAACGCACGTAGATGCGCGCATAGATAATTCAAATCGGCTTTTCAGCTCACTCTCATTTTCTCGCAATAGAGCAGCGAACGTGCGAGCGTTGCACGGGGACACTTTCCTTTACCTTCGATGGCGATAGCGTTCATCATTTTTACTTGTTTTTCCCTCTCCCTCTCTCTCACTCTCTCTCTCTCTCTCTCTCTCTCTCTCTCTTTCTCGTGACTTAACTAGTACAATTCTACCGCTTCTTTTTTTTATCTTTCTCTCGACCAGTTAGTTTTCGTGTTGAATAAGCGCATAGAAAAGCGGCTTCTTTGATTTTTTTTGTACTCTAGAGATCGTTGTTCCTTATGACGAGATTTTGCAATTTTTTTTTTTTGGTAAAAGATAGGTCTGCCAATGACAGACTTGAGACGACCTTCTTTTATTTTTTTATGCTTAATCATGATTTGATGTGCAAAGAATGAATATCGATAGCTTCGAATTGATCACTGCTTGAAAATCAATTTAAAAGTATATTGAAAGAATAGCGCACGTTAAACAAAAGATTAATTTTTCATTGTAAGCCTTTGCTAGATGGTTAAGAATTACGAAAGTTGCCGAGAATAAAGGTTCTTTAATAATATATGTAGTAAAAAATTCTTGAAATTCCATTCGCATTATTAAATAATTAATTTAAGTAAAATATTATATCATTTTTGTATTTTTCTTACTTCCCATTTATTTATATGCGAGTTAAAATATCGCGTCTTATCGCACTCGGACATTATCTACTCAATACGTAATTCATTCCTTATGATTTCTGTTGTATTTTATTATTAATGTCATATAAAATTTTTTTTCGAACGATAATATATTAAAAAATAAACAATCTTAAACAAATAAAATTTCCAAATAAAATTTTATTTTTAACGCGACAATAAAAATAAATTAACGCTTACCGTATCCACATAGGTATTGTAACGCGTAAAAGAAAAAAAAAGTTCATCAACGCCTCGTAAAAACAAACGAATAAGGAGAAAAACGCGAGTTTTATGTAAAAATAATCAACGAAGTATAAACAGGAATCTAATTAACTAAATCGAGAAAGGCGTTCGTCGGTCGTCGACAGCGATCGACGTAACGGTGCCATGCGACGAGGCGCTTAATAAAGCGCGCATACGCGACGTAATCGGCTTACGGCATACGCGTCTTCTTCTTACTTTTTCTTGTTCTGCCTTCTGTCACACCTATATACACACGCCTTTGCTTCGACGTTCTTCGATATGTATATACTCGTCGAATCGCTCATCGGTTCAAGCCGGATTTTCCAGTCGGTGCGCGTTTATGAGTTGTATCGAGATGTTAAACCCCTTGTTGGGTAACGATTTGTTTTTTTTTTTTTTTTTTTTTTTTTTTTACTCTTTTCGTTGGTTAGAATAATTGGGATACGAATGTTTTTTAAGTTAAGTTTTTTGCGTTAATTGACGATGTGTTTATCGGCGCGGCATCGTTTGTGGATCGATCAATTTTTCTAACGTCGAATCCAGTTACATTATTCAATGGGATTAATACGGAAGGTACGCGTCTGTAATTACACCGAGAGACTTTACGTTTGCCAAGACGTTTGCTTATCGGTTACGCTTCAATTTCAATATATTAATAATTCACTTCTACAAAAGTTTTAGGCTGAAATTACTCGGCTGTTAAAGGAGCGATTGGAATTTACTTATTCTACTGGCTAAACTTTTTATGGGTGTCGCTATTGCTTGCAGAGATATATTATTACGATTACTAATCGGAGTTTTCAATTAAAGTTTTATAACAAAGACTATTATAAATTTTCAGTCGTTTATTTTTATTAAAAAAATAAAATTTTAAACAAAGTTAAAACTCTACCCTTAATTTTTTCAAAACACCGAATACTTGAGCGAAATGTCGTTATGCATGTAAGGATCTGTAATTTAAAACATTATCTCACCGTCACAAAGTAAAAGGCAAAGCGGTTAACTTTTTTTTTTTTTTTTTTTTTAATAAAACTTATATATACCGACAAAACGTCGATCGTCAAGACAGCGTTACGGACCGGAAACTCTGCGCGCGTAACATCCGCGATGAAAAAAAAATCGTTGAATAGAAAAAAAAAAAAAAAAAAAAAATAAAAGTTAAAACGGAAGAAACAATCGCGATACGACAAGCAAAAATTATTGCAAAAGCCTTGCGTAACGCGAGTGGTAAAAGCGCGAAAAGTTTTTTCACTCGATTAGGAGAGAAAGAGCGAGAGAGAAATATATCAATGGCATGAGAAATAACGATTCCGGTTGGACTGAAAATAACGATTCGATTAATTTTGTAAGTCTGAAGGCTTACCGCGACGGACGATTTTTTACGGCTTGGATATTGGGGATCTCTGAATCGATAATTTATCGTTGTGTTTATATCTTCGTAAAAGATCGTTGGAATTTGATGACTAACTCGCCGACGGCGAAGGTAAACAGGAAATGGTTCCGATGCAGTTTTTTTTCGCAGAATTATCTTTTTTTTTTTTTTTAAGTATTTAATTATTAAATATTGAATAAAATAAAATATTTAAATTTTAATATAACGACGAGTATTTCAAAATGATAAATATTATAACAATTTATCGATGGCATTAAATCACTTATAAGAACAGGTCGAAAAGTAGACTAAATAAATCTTTCTTTAAAGTGCCTTATTAAACAACACCCACCATTTTACGTATCTTATAACACATTATTTATATTTGATTAAAAAAAAAAAAAAGTAGTTGATTTGTAAAAGCACGAATAAAATTTTATAAACTTTTTTATATATAATAAAAGTCCAGTTTGTAATAATTTTAATAAATTACCTTGTATCGATCATTTTTTTCATTACGCTCGTTGAGAAAAACGATCTTTTAAAGATTGCCGCGTCGCAATAACCAAGACACCGTTTAAAAAGGGTAACCGAGGCGAACTTTTGTGCTTAGATGTACTCTCAACGTGCTATGCAATCCAAGAGAGATAGATAGAGAGAGAGAGAGAGAGGAGAGAGTATACACGCGATATATTTTATATCCATCGAGCTCGGGAGAGGCAAACTTCGAGAGGAAAGCCGCACCTATGTTTTCCGCGTCCCTTTCAAAACGTCTGTATATGTATATTAACGAATGCTCGATCGCAGCTCTCGATCTCAAACTCCCAGGAAGGAATATAGTCTTATCGCGTCGTACACATTCGCGTGTATCGAACTGCCGTTCTCGACCGCTTCGTTTATAATTCCAGGCGCGCAATTGCGCGGAAACTCATTTCTACGTCTTCCTTCGCTTCTCTTTCTGTCGCTCTTGCAGTTTTCTTGTTTTATATATGTATATATATATATATATATATATAAAGAGCGTCGTTTCCGGAATAAAATAACGAACGATGGCTTTGAATACGGAATGTTTCGTAGCTTTGTTCGGATACCTTTATTCGTTGTTTTATTTATTTTTTTTTCATCCGTTAATATAATTCATGTACGTTTATTGAATGAATATTTTATGGGATTTTTTTTTTTTTTTTTTTTTCTCTATAGACGAGAAAGAGATGTTTTATTTATCGTTTTATACGATGTTTAAATGTTAATAACTTAAAATTATATGCCAAAGAGTAAATATTTATTCGACAAAATTAGCGTAGATAATGACGATAAATTTGTACAACGTACCTTTCGAAAAACCAACAGTCTTTATTTACACTATAATTAAATAATACAGTAAATATTTTTATAACCGATTTTCATAATACTACTTTATGACATTTAAAAACGGCGCGTTCGCGTAAATCTACGATAAACGAGGTACTTTTAAATAACTGTTTAATATAATTACACGAGTATCATAAGGTATGGTTTACGATTGACACGGTTTTCAGTAAAATTATAGCCCTTAAGAAAACCATGAAATTACGAGTTTTTTTTTTTTTTTTTTTTTTTTATTAGAAGCTTTAGAATCTTTATTAAAGATTTTAATTGCTATACAGAGTAGGTAACAAATAATATACAATATTTACATTTTTAATATAAGGTTAATAAGCAGAGATTGAACATTAAACATTAAGATTACAAGATTGAAAGAATGAAACTATGAAAGCGCACGCTGGTATGTTTGGTTTAACTAGTAGCATAGCAAAGTTAATCGGAAAATATATATGAAGTGTATACAACTGATTTAGTAGTTTTGTTCTTTGTGTTTGGTATAAAGGGCAGCGCCAGATGACATGATCAAGATCTTGTTCTTCAATACCGCATTCGCATTTAGGATCACTTACAATATTTACTTTAGCAAGTGATGCAGCTAAATTATAGTGGTTGGATCTACAACGATTGATCGTGACTAGAAGTTCACGCGGAATATGTTTATTAAAGAACCAAGGCTTGCTTTGTTTAGCATAAAAGTTTTGAAAATATAATTTGGCTTTGTGTGCACTTGCTTCTTCAATAAATGTGGTAGATCTGAGAAACATATTTTTTTTGTAGTGTTCTCGAAAATCCGTAAAGGGGGTTTTAAATGAGTGACAGAAGGCTTCAGAGAGACTTGAATTTTTTGCTAGTTGATCTGCTTCATCGTTACCTTGAAAACCTGTATGAGAAGGAACCCAGCAGAAGTGAATGGAGCCTGAGTCAGTTTTGGAGTTGATAAATTCAAGATATTTTTTTTTAATTTCTAATATGTATGGGTTGACTCTGACAGTGATTTTCGTGTTTTGTAGGCTATTTAGAACGCTTAATGCATCTGTAAAAATGTAATTTGCTGCGTTGGGGTTTGAAAGTGCAATATCTAGAGCGTCATTTAATGCTATACTTTCAGCGGTAAAAATTGAGGTGTTTTTACTTAAAGATCTAGTAACTGTAATATTAAGTTTTGGGCATAAACATGCGGTACCTACGGAAGGGGATAGAGGACTCTTACTACCATCTGTGAAGATATTAATGGTATTATTATGATTGGTGTTGGTGAAAGCTTCATGAGGAAGAGCTGCTGGGTTGTCGTTAGAGAGTTTAGTGAGTTTGTAATAGGGGATAGAGCATGTGAGTGTTTTGTAATCATGAGTATATAGATTAAATTTCTTGGTTTTATATAAATGAGGGATGGTGTCTTTATATTCATGAATACATTCTTCTATAAGCCTTTTTCGTTTATTGTTCGATTTTGAGGATTTTTTAAGGTGGTTAATAATGGTTTTGTGACTAGATAAGTTTTCATTAGATAGAGCTTTAGATAAGTACGAGAGGCAGATGAATTTAGTTCTCTCAGCAATAAAGGGTAGCTTGGATTCGGCAATTAAGATATTGGTGGGAGTAGTTTTGCGAAAACCGAGAGCTAGTCGTATGGCAGCAAATTGAATTTGTTCAAGTTTATATGCAATATTTTTTCGAGTAGGGAAGTAAATGAAACTGGCGTATTCTATGATACTCCGTATGAGACTCTTATAAACAGTGATGAGCGACTGGGGGTCTGCGCCCCACCAAATACCTTGTAAGTATTTTAAAATATTTAGAGATTTACAACATTTATTTTGCAGCTTATTGATGTGGGTAGAAAATGATAGCTTATAATCAAAAAATACACCCAAGAATCGGGTATATTCGCTGGATTTAATGTTGTAGTTACTGATTGTGATTTCGGATTGTCCTGGAAGAATATTTCTATTGTTGAAGTGAATAAATACAGATTTGTGGGGGGCAATGTCAAGACCTAGGGACTTTAAGTTGACTTGAAGTGTGTGAGTTGATTTTTCGAGAGAGGATTTATTTGTTGAAAATAGAGCGATGTCGTCAGCAAATTGGGAAACAGAAATCCGAGATGAAGTTTTATGTAATATATTAGAGACATAAATAGTATATAGCAAAGGGCTAAGAACACCGCCTTGTGGGACCCCTTTATAGGCCAGTCTTATAGCATTGTCTACGCTGGAGTGAATGCATCTTTCGTAGGTAAGGAATTTCACGAATTTAGTAAATCGAAAAGGACAGCCGATATCCGCCAGTTTTTCGATGAGGATTTCGATATTAACATTATCAAAGGCAGAAGAAATATCTAAAAATATAGCGTACATTTCTTTATTATTTTTAAAAGCATTTAATACATTAAGGGTGAGATTGGTTAGATTGTCATAGCAAGATTGGCCCTTGCGGAATCCGCTTTGACTGGTGGGTAAGATGTTTGTTGTTTCAATCCACCACTCGAACTTATTTTTGACCATAGTTTCAAATATTTTGCTAAGGGCGGAGGTTAGGGCGATAGGGCGATAAGTTTTACCATCGGGCTTTTTGATAAGATGAACATATGAGTGTTTCCAGGACGGAGGAAAGTCGCTGGTACGATACATTTCATTAAATATATCTAGTAAGACAAGCTTATACTGAATAGGCAGATTTTTAATTACAAGGTAGTCAATACCATCCAGACCGGGGGAAGATTGTGATTTCCGGGCGTTTAAAGCCACGTTGAACTCAGTGAAATTGAATTCCATTTCTAAAAAAGCATTGGGTTTGCATTCTGGGAGTATGTCGGGGTTAGTAGGTACCCAAGGGGGACAAATTTTATTTAAGGTAAGAATTTGATTATCTGTTTGTAGATGTTCCGGTGTATGCGATGCGTCGATTTTAACCCATTTATTCTTGAAAATTTTAAGCGTGTTCCATACATACCGAGGGTCAGTGTTAAAATTTATACTTTTTACAAAGTCTTTGTATTTGTGTTTTTTTTTAGACTTAAAAATTTTCCTAGATATGGCGACAAGTTTTTTGTAGTCAATGAAGTCATGGAGACTGAGAGTGTTTTTCCATTTTTGGAAGGCAATCTTTCTTTGCAGTATGATAGCATTACACTCTTCATCCCACCATGGGGTGGGGTTTCTGTGTATATTAGGATGAACGTTTTTTTTTGCTGGAGTGTTATAAGAAATAGCTTCTGTAATAGTATTAATAAATACATTGTATTTTGCGCTAGAGGAAAGGCTATCATATTCCATAGAAAGAAATCGTGAGTAGTTTAATTCAAGATAAGATGCAACCGAGGGCCATTCAGTTTTTTTGGAGTAGAGTCTAAGAGATTTTTTTCTAAAGACAGTTTTATCAGCATTAAGATCGATAAAAAAAGGATAGTGGTCGGATCCCCATGTTTCTTCACCGATTTTGATATTAATTTTATCAGCAATTCTACTTGTTGAAAGAATAAGATCAATGTTTGAAAAAGTGTTTTTGTCAAAACGAGAGTAAGAGTCGGTGTTATGAATAAACAATTGGTGATCTTGAATACAATCGTATAAATGTCTTCCATTAGTGTCAGTAATATTGCAATTCCAAGCAGAATTGTGCGCGTTAAAGTCGCCAACAAATATATAATCATTATGGGGATTGAAGTTAGAAAAGATAGAGTTCCACTGATTAAGAGACAGTGTTAATCCAGGTGCTCTATAGCAAACAAAAAAATCAAAACTTGGAGTTATGTTAGTAAAGTGTAAACCATAAATTTCGACAGAGGGATCCGGAGATAGAATGTTTGTAATCTCCGTATATGCAATATCATTACGTATAAATAAAATGATGCCTCCACCAGTGGAATATTTTCTATCTTTTCTATAACATTTAAAACCTGGAATATTAAATACAGCTGTGGAGTTATTGAGCCATGTTTCAACACATGCAATAATGTCAACCGTTGATGAGATACGTAGAATTTCCTCTTTGCGCAGACGAATGCTTCTTGGATTCCAATAAAATAATTTTATTTTTGATGTGTGTCTTGAGGTCATTGTAGAATGTGAGGTGTGGAGGTGGCTATATATCTAATTCTTCAGTCGATGTTTCTATGGAACTGGAGTCAGCAGTGCTGGGGTTGTCCAATTTTTTAATAATTCTTGTAACGCGGTGTTTAAGCCTTTTGTGTTCTAGATGATCGTAAATTTTCCTCAGTGTGTCAATAAGTGAATCAACAGAGAGAGAGTATTCTTGTGCGATGGTATACAAATCTGATTTGCCAAAAGAATTAGTTAAAAATTTAGCTAAACAGTGAAAGTCAACGTCAGTAAATGTTTTGTTTTCTTTAAAAAATTTTACAGCAGGTTGGAGTTGAATGATGATATCTTCTAAAGTGTCTCGTGTCTGGGATTTAACTTTCTTTTTGGGTTGTTTGAACGTTCTGAGATCATGTGTAGGAGGAAGAGTTTCGTCCTTTTGTTGAACTGTGTAGAGTGAAGATTTATCTAAATTTGCTAAAGGCTCGCTAGTCGACGAAGATGGAGGTAAAGGACGTTTTCTATTGACGTGTGTGTCGGAAGTATCCATAGTTTGTTCTTGAATGTTGTCGGAGCATTGATTATTATTTTCTATAGGTGGAAAGTCAGTGGTTGTAGTTTGTTTGGCTGGAGATAGAATAGTGGGGATTTCATCATTTTGCGATAGATTTGCAGAAGAGACTCGTTCGGTATTGTTAATATTTTTGCAAAATTTAGCCAAGTGTCCTTCTTCTTTGCAGAGGAAGCAAGAAAGCTTTTCACTTGAAAAGTAAATCCAATAAGTAACTTTA
The DNA here is from genome assembly GCA_949987625.1 of Chalcis sispes. Taxonomy (NCBI): domain Eukaryota; kingdom Metazoa; phylum Arthropoda; class Insecta; order Hymenoptera; family Chalcididae; genus Chalcis; species Chalcis sispes. Next base: position 72,095,031 of record OX465095.1, on the reverse strand, counting down.
TCGTGTACAAGTTGACAAGATTGAGGAATTTTGTTTACATCGTCGGAATCGATATAGAATTGTCGTCTATGACTAAGTAAGTGTGTATATCCGGGATCATACAAGCCTGTTTTCAAACATGTGATTTGAGATTTTAGCGAAACATTATATTTTTCTAGTAACGATTCTATAGCTGTGTTGGGTATAGAAGTATGTACATTGGAAATTAAAATTCGTTTTGTTTTAGAATTAAGAGGTCTGATTTCTAAAGAAAAGTTCTTAATATTTACATGTTTATGATTGTTCACTATTTCGTCCGCTTTTTCCTCCGAATTTAAATATATACAAACTCTATTGTGCGAAATTCGTGATATAGAAAGCATGTTGACAGGATTAATAATTCCACCTATGGCCAGTGCATAATCTCTAATGGTGAGACCTTCTATAGAATCCAATATAATAGCTTGATTCCTTGTAGGACACGTTTCTTTTTGCACTGCTTTAGAATAGCTAAGACGTTGTGACGTGGGCGTGGATTGAGTCATGTTGTTGGAACTTTGAATTTGAATGTCCCTGCTACCAGAAACACTCATGATTTTTTTATTTTTTTTTTTTTTTTTATGGGGAGAAACTCCCCTTAGATTGAACTACACGAGTTATGATTCTCGCGTATGTCACTTGATTCACTTGATTTTGAGTGAAATTGCGAAATTGCGAAAAGGCACAACACTGTGTCGAAATCAAAGCCAACTCGCGAGCGATCGAGAGACCGTGTTTACAAATACGTCCGAACTCTACGAAGACTCATTGAAGACTCAAAATTACGAGTTCTTAAACGATTTTCTTACCAATACCGTTTATTATCTACCGTTTATTATCTATCTGTTAGATTTTACTTGTAGCAATGCAATAATCATTTTTACCGCAATGATTTAAAATAAATATTATGCGTTGAATTTCTTTCAGTCGGGTATTAGTCTTATAATGGAATATTTAGCGCCTATGTTTGTTCAAATTCATCGGTATGTAAAATATGCGTATGAATGCCTTTTTAAAAAGCTCGAAAGAGACAAATTATGTATAAATTATGTTGAAATAAATGGAAATTTTCAAAAGCATATACCATACATTGCACGAATGAACGATAATCCATCGTATTACCTAATTATATTAATACGAAATTTCCAACGCGAGTGTATCATTAACCAAAAAAAAACTTTTTCTCGATATTCTCGAGTCGAGTATACGAAAAATATCCACAATGCGCACATACACACACACACACAGTCTACTTACTCCCCCGAAACACACGTAAGTGTAATAACACAGATCGCGCGTTAGAAAGCAAACTCGTGATTTTCAAGTCGCCAGATAGCCCCGTCCTCTCGATTTCACCTTTAAGCGAATGAGCCGCGTTCGTTCACGGCGTAACTATACCTCCACCACGGGAATCTTTATCTCGAAAAAGAGAAAAAAAAATAAGGAAGAAGATCGATGTGGGAGTTAAGGCAAATCGTGAAGGTTGGAAGTCAAGGCTGCCATATATATATCGCCGCGCACTTTCACCGGAGGGCAATCTTGGGAGCGCGGCTTCGCGACACTTCCCACCTTATTTCTCGTCGGTTGTGTATAAGTGTGTTTACACCCACAACTTGCTGTTTATCTCTTGGCATGTGGATAACATTTTTTATTTTTGTTGTTTTTGTAATTAATCGGCCGCTGTTATCTTGCCTAAGGGCCTGTCATTTGCTTACACTTTACTGGGGGATCTTTTAGGTAATGATTTTAGGCTTGAAGGTGTTTCGCTTCATTTTGATCGAAAATAACGTATGTCAAAATATCGTATAAAAAGAAAAAAAAAAAGAAAATTTTTATCAAAATCTTGATAAAAAAAAAGTTTTCACCGGCACATTAAATGTACTCGTAGATCTCTTTTAATGCTTTGAAAATCATTAATGCCGCAATGAAAATTAGCTAATTATTCAATTAAAGGTAGACACATTTCCATAAATGTAAATTTCCTCTTGTGTAAGAAAGCGTGTCGGTTTAAATTTTTCCAACCATTTGCCAAGAATTGCGAGCTGTTACGGCATTGTACTTCAAATGATACCTATTTTATAATCCTTATTCCTTCTTTCTTTCTTTATTTATTTTTTTTTTATCTTTTTCTCGCATTAATTAGAAAGTTATGTGCGTTATGAAAAAAAAAAAAAAAAAAAAAAATTAATTTATTCCTCATTGTATTCGATAGAAAGCTAAATAGTACAAGAATGTCAATCGGTACTTTTTAATTACGCGTCTAGTCACGAGTGTGAAATAACGCAGATTGTGATTTATTTTTAGAAAACTTTCCCAATGAATAAAACAAACAGAATTAAGAGATCGACAGTTCCTGATTTATTAAACATTCAAACAACTAGTCGTTGATAAAGCCTCGTTTTATAAAAAATAAGTTTTAAACAAGTAGAGCGATAAAACCGCTGGTGTGTGCTCGCACACGTAGACCGCAAAAATCTGAATAGAAATCTCGAGCAAACATTGTTTCTCTTTATCTACGTTGATCAAACCTCGGACACGTCGTCTCGACTCACCTCCAAGTTCTACAACAACTTCTGCCTCAACGCTCTCGAGTACACACACACACACACACACACACACACACACACACAACAGCTTCACGTATTTCTACCTCGACGGTAATCTCGACTAATCTCGTTTTCGCTTTTACTCTTACGCGTTATACGATTCAACCGAATTACCGCATAAATTTTTCCTTCATCCTTTTCCACGTAATGATAACAATGAAAAAAAAAAAAAAAAAAAAAGAAAGAAAGAGAGAGAGAATATTTCCTTTCCCTCCCTCGCCTCATCGGTGAACCATATCCACGGGAAGAAACGTATGTGGGATCTAGGCTTAAGTTTATACAACGCACGTATCCGTGGGAATAGTCTCGTCGTGCATGCGCGCGCGCGCGCTCGCGAATGTGTATATGATTGCTTACGCGCTGAGTGGTTTACCGTCCAAGAGGGAGAGAGAGAGAGAGAGAGAGAGAGAGAGAGAGTGAGAAAGAGAGCGAGAAACGTGCGGGAAAACGAGTTTTTATTTTTCTCATTTCTCTTTTAATACAGCTTTGAGCAGCAGCCTCCGGAGCATTTCGTAACATCGCCTAAGGCACGATATTCTCTTGGGACGGGATTTTCTGAAAGCTTGAATTATCGTTATTATACGCGCGTCTCGCGGCGCTGGGCTTAAATATTTCAAACTTGACCATCTTAAAATGCCGTCATTTTGCTCTGGCGTTAAATTATTATTTGTGGGTGTTTTTAATGGAGTTTTTAGATTTAAGTTTGTATGAAAATGGTTTTCCTCTATTTTCTTTTTTTTTTAAGAAATAACAAGCTTGAGTACTTAATCGTTTATCCAAAAAAAAATAAACGTTTATGTTTTAAATTATGAAATTAATCCAAGAATTCATCATATAGAACAATATTAATGTTTTTATAAAACGTATTTATTTAGAATACAAACACCGTTATTATATTTATTTAAAATAATTCATACAAAAGTATTAACTTTAAAATATGATCGTTGCGATTTAAAACTGTCTGAACAGACTCGGCAGTGAACTACTGGCGCGTTAGACTAATGGAAAATTACTTTTACTTGGCGATAAAGTTCGTCTTTTTTTTTTTTTTTTTTTCATCGCGTAAAAGAATTTCCGAGTTGCGAATTTTAAAGATAACTTTTCAACATCGCGACGTGTACATATCGGAGAAAGGAAAAGCTTTCGAGATACCCGATAATTCAGTTAAATTTAATTTATTTTATCGTTACAAACACCTTCCGCGTTATTAAATTTTACTATTTTTATTGAAAACGTTTACATTTTTTTTATTACGAAGGTGAGCGAACTACCGATTATCTTCAAATTATTTGTATTAACGAAAATTATAATGATTGAAAAGTAAAGTGTTTGACACAAGTCAAAAAAAAAAAAAAAATCAATAAATAAATAAATAAATAAATCAAATAAAGTATTAAAAAAAAAAAAAAAAAAAAAATATCTTACAGGTACATTGGCCCAAAAGCAACAACAAGAGGATCCCTGCCAGACAAAGTCACGAGTCGTCGGTGACATCGAGTACTGCGACCGTTACTGGGAATGCGTAAACGGTCGCCCGGAATTGTTCGATTGTCCGAACGGTCTCGTGTTCGCGGGTAAGCATCGCGGCGTCACCGAGGGCTGCGACTACCCGTGGCGCGCTAATTATTGCGACGGTAAGCGACAAGCGAATCCGCCGATATCCGCCGAGCACTGCGATTGGCTTTACGGTATCTTCGGACACGAGACAAGTTGCACGAGATATTGGACTTGCTGGAACGGCACCGCTACCGAGCAACTCTGCATCGGTGGTCTGCTTTACAACGAGCGCGCGAGATCGTGCGATTGGCCCGAGAACGTCGAGGGATGCCAGAAACATCGTGAGTAGTTTGTTTTTTTTTTTTTTTTTTTTTACCGTTTTATTTATTCTTCCCCTTCTTTTTCCATTTTTGCTCTTTTAGCTTTCATTTTCGTTTCTTTGAAATGCGTTTTAATGGAGACGTCCCCCGTGATTTATAAAATGTCGGATAATTATTTAGTGCTTTCGTGACTAGAGATAATAATTCTTGCCGCGTTATGCTATACATAGCGCTAAGAATTTAATTTATATTTTATAAACATTGATTATGATTTAACGTTAAGCGACGATATATCATCCGCACACATTGAGAAAAGAGATTGCATTTGAATTAATATTCAATTTTACATTAAATTTATAACCCTTCGTATTATTAATCGATATTAATTAATACTTAATTTTAAATTTTGACTTAATTTCAATAAACATTACTAAATTAAAAATACGGTTCGAGTTTTCGATAAAATATTATTCATCGGTCGTAAATTTTAACGTTCCGTAAATAAATTCTATTAAAATAAATAGAACTTAATCTAATTTAATGACAAAGTTTCATATATAAATACTTTTAATATCTTTGCTTACAAAATTATTATTACACATATGTATAGTTAACAACAAACGAAATTATTTACATTCGTCCATTATGTAATACAATTAATAATTTTATGCAATCTTTTTTTTTTTCTCACGAATAAACGTAAAAACATTTTCTTTTTTTTTCTCAGAGTCGAACAATTATTGCATCGAGCAACTCGCGCACAAATTTATCTTACCATTTTATAACGAAAATGACCGAAATGTCATAATGCTTTACTTTTATTATGCGTTGCCGCTATCTTTATTGTAGATTCTTAGAAAATTCGAAGAATTTCTCTTTCACAATGTAAAGCAGTTTTATTTTTACAACCGAACTTTCTAAACATCAAGCCGTAATTCTAAATTAAATTTGAATTTATTGCGGCCAAAAGAAATTACCGGCATTTGTAATGGTTTATGTATAACTAACGATCCAATTTTCGTAAAAATATATTTTAAAAAACTAATGACGCAAAATAGTCCATCCAAAAAGAGCACAACATAACTTACAAAAAAAAAAAAAAAAAAAAAAAATTAAATAAATAAATAAATAAAACAAAGTCGCTCTCGACGCTAAACGTCATTCCAATTATTCTTCAGCTCTGTGCAACGACGACGCTAACGGCAACGTACCTCTGGGCAAATCCTGCAACCGCTACTGGCAATGCCAAGGCGGTTATCCGCGACTGCAGCGTTGCCCGGCAATGTTGGTGTTCGATCGGCGCTCGTTGCGCTGCGTCGTACCGCCTACGGAAGACTGCGACGTGCCGACGACGCCGGCCAATATCGAGGGCGACCTACCCGAGAACCGAAACGAGCAAGAGCCCGAAGAGGAAAATTTACCACCCGGCGTGCCCTCGCTACCTCAGGGAGCTATTCCGGTGAGAGGAGGACGTCCAAGGAATTGAAAACGAGCGAGCGCGAGAGAATGATAACGAACGGGATAAGTCGATGGATTATCGGGACCCCACCGGGCGATCGTCGCTCTACGGACAAGGAAACGAAACCGGATGGAATTTTATTATACGATTATTTAGTTGATTAGGTTTATGAGGACGGCGACGCGACACATACACATACACGGTCTTACACAGACGTAAAATCTCATACACGCGCATTTTCACTTTCGCTAAGTTTTTTTTTTTTTTTTTTTTTTTCTTTCCCCATTTGCTAGTGTTTTTTTTTTTTTTTTTTTTTTATCTTATTATTGTACCTATCTCATTGTGCATTTTCTTTTTTTTTTTCTTCTTTTATTAAGTACACACACGGTAAAAAACAATTGTAATTCAGGTTTTTTTTTTTATATATATATATATATATATATATATATATATACATACATATATAACGAGCTCTATTGAAATTCGATAATATTTGTGTACATTGAAGAACGTTGCTGTATTTGTTGTATTTATTTACTTAGATTTAGTGACTTTGTATTGTTGTAATCTTAAATGCTTTAGCGAACAGGTTTTTACATTTGGATGCTGTCGACAATTTGTCCTTAAAAATTCTTTATTTTTTCTTTTGTATTTTGTAAAAGTTAAAAATTCGTAATTGATAATCAAAAGTATCGAAAATGAGTGAAATTTATGTAAATATTAAATAAATCTGTTTTTTTAAAAAATATATATAAATATAAGAAATATAACCGTCATTTATGTAACCGTCACCTGTAACTATAATATCAAAAATATTATTTATCGAAACTTAAGCTCTAAATCGCTAGAAAAAAAAAAAAAAAAAAAAAACAAAAAAACAAAAACAAAAATATTCTTGTCGTATTATATAAAGCAAAATTTATTAACGCGATTTTCGGCATATCGAGAATATTACTCAAAATCATAATTATATTTCAAAATCTGCGCGATTTGTCTGAATAACTTAAATATGAAGCAAAACTCAATACGTAACGACTTTAACGACGTAAGTTTATTATAAAAAACAAAAAGGATTCTAGTCGCTAACGATGAAAAATAAAACATTCATAATATCCAATGGGAATTTCGAATGTCGAATTATCGATAAATAGGTAGAAAAAAAATAGGTAAATAACCGGATTGTGCAGTTTTGATAAACGTGATTAACGAGCAAGCGACGCTTTCGAATTTTTTTTTTTTTTATTTTTTACTTTCGTTTATTTTTTTTTTCTCATTCACGTAATTGAACTTACGTTCCTTCTTGTTAACGATAATATAAATTAACAAACGAAGACGTGAGCGAATTGATTGACTCGTGCGGCATTTTGCGACTGTATAACTGCAATATTTATCGTATTTTGCCTATTCAGAAAAAAAAAAAAAATAAATAAATAATTGAGAAAATATTTTTCTCATTTTAAAATGAATTGTACTTTAATAATAAATATAAAGAATAAAACTATAAAAGATATTCTACACATTATTGATACAATTAAGTATTATTATTATTACTATTGTCATTTATGCCATAAATTCGAAAAAAAAAAAAAAAGAAACGATGTATTTTTTTTTTTTTTTTTTTTTATACATGATATGCCTGAATCACGTATTTTCTTTATCCTTTATTAAATTTTAAGACGTTGACAATTTAAGCTTGTTCTGCGCGCTTGCACTCGAATTAAAAAATAACGAATATTTTTATTTATTTTGTTATTGTAGCGACGATTTCTTCACGACGACCGCTCGATCGGAAGATTCATTGTTCCGTGATGAGAAACGTCGAACGTTCCTCGGTAATTTTTGTCCCACCTGCGTGTTTTGGTGTTAATTTTTTTTTTTTTCCTTTTTTTTTTTTTTTTTTTAATTTTCAAAGTCACAATCGATCTCTTCTTCCTCGTCATCTTATTGAAATTATAAGCTGAAACGGAAGAATGATTATTCGATCGGTAAGTATAATTTTCACTGTCTACGAAAGATAAAAGCCGCGAATGATAAAAAAAAGCACAAAGTAAGTTTTTTTTTTATTACCAGTGAGGAAGTTCGTCCTTGTCGAGGCAACTGAGAGTTTCGGAATCGAAGAGCTTGTCTTCGCCGCAGGTGATGAGACGCGGATGGCCGTCGACGCAGGTGATCAAACGACCGCAATCGCCCGGTACTGGGAACCTTAAAAATTAAAAAAAAAAAATTCATTTAAACAATCAAAGCTTAAATCATGACGATTAGTTTGTTAAATATTCGCAGAGTTTATCGTAAACCTAAAAATTAATAAGTTTAAACGATCGCGAGCTAAAATAAGGTTATTTTTACCTAGGATAAGGCCAGAATTTGGCAGCGGGACCAGAAGGCGGCTTGGTGGGACACTTGAAGCCGACGATAGCCTCGGGATTACAATATGGCAAAAGCTGATCGGGCCATACGCAGGTGTGGCTCTTGTCGTCGTAAACGAGTCCGGGCTCGCATTGCGCCGGATGTGGATGACCGTAAGCGCACTTGATGTAAGACGTGCTGCAACTGTCGCTGTCCGGATAAATACCGAATTGGTATTCGCAGTGTGGAGAGCTCAACGGTGTTACTGGAATTTTCAATCGGAATTGTTATTTATATTTTTTATCCTCGTTTGTTTCTTTTTTCTTTTATTTTTCTTTTATCGTCTTTATATCGATCTTAACGCGAATCTCTTTTATTATAATGGATGAAAAAGTACTTTGATATTTTTCATTTTTATTAAATAAATGACTTTAATTATAAAACAATGAAGATTACCTTCGAAATCGTAATACATATTTTTCTTGACGACCTCTTTAAAATATCATTACAATCAACATCATCATAATACTCAATTTTCATCAAAATTTTACCATAATTTTTCATGTACGACGACGAAAAAAAAAAAAAAAAACTCGAGGCAATCGCTATCGCAAAAAACTAATCGTACTCACAATCGGCTTTACGATGTCCGCAGTGTACAGCCCAATAGTAGTTGCAATGGTTGTGCACGGCGCCTTTTCCATCGAACAACAATCCGTTCTCGCATGTCTCAATGGTTAGGGTACCGTTGGTACACAGGAAAAAGGAATGGCAATTCTCGGGATGAGCGTAGGCCTGCACTCCGTAATGTTCCGGGCATTGAGGTGCACCCGGATAAATGGCCACTCCTTCGGCTGTAATAAATAATTGGAAATTAATTTTTTTTGTTTTTTTTTTTTTTTTTTAATTTTTTCACTGCTAACGAGGTATCACAGAGTATATTTTTTCAACTTATTATGACCGTTATATAGGTAATTCATCGTATGTTTATTAAATCGTTAAAGGTTTACGAAAGTTTCGGAGATTATTGACTCTCTGTCGTAGAAAATTGTTGGGTTTGTGTTTCTTTACGAATATCGTTGAAATTTTTGTAAATTTTTTAATATCTTGATAGATGCAGAGAATGAAAGGCAGAAAACGTACATGGGAAAAACGTAAAGATGATAAGATCGGATAGTAAACAAAACAATCATTTCATTGTTTAAAGAATGTCTTGTGTAATGTTCGTTATCTTTATATGTTAATGTAAGCGTAAGAAAATTTTATTCGATTCTGAAATACTTAGATTAATAATTGCATATTAATTTATCAAAACTTATATTTTTTTTTTTTTTTTTTTTTTTTTTTTATGTAAAATCATAAGCATATTTTTTTTTAAATTATTGCCACGTTTAAAATGAATTTAAAATTTTTTATTATAATATTTAAATTTATAATTCAAAAATTATTTTTTTTTAATAGCAGGTACTTGTTTAATCAAGCTTATACTTAAACATTTAAGATAATTAATGTGTCAATTAAAAATCATCTTCGTTTCCACATGAAGTAAGGAGTAATAAGAGAATTAATTATACAATAAAATTACATAAAGAATAACAAGTTGTTTTAGCGCTAAAACGAGTTACCTTATTTTTAACTGTCGTTAACTAATAATTTACTTCTTTTATCTTTAAACATTTATATCGTTATTTTATCTTATCTCGATACCATTTTAATTGATTCGCGCCCATTTGACAATCCAGAACAAAAAAGTTTTATCCGCTCTTACGTCGATTGCTATACTTTAACCGAGCCTGGATTTCAAACACTCGTTTATGTTTCTCTTTCTTTTTTATTTATGATTTATATCAACTTCACGTTGAACGTTTTGCGTTCGTTAAAAAGTACTCGAACTCAAAATAACTTTAAACGTTTAAAGTTTTATAAAAGTTAATTTTTCAAGTTTAAAATGAAAATTAATAGATTATGATTACTCAACAATGTAATGTTATTGTAAAGTGTTAATTTCTACATAAATTATTAAAACATTCGAGTTGTTGATCATTTTTTTTTTAATATAAATTAAGACAAAAACTAAGAGGACGCGATTAAGTATTTTAATAATTAATACGATGTAATGAATCGTTATTAATCAATTGTTAATATACCTCGGCATGCACATAATTACATAGCATCGTGTTTACCATGCAAATTCCATATCAATTTCCCATACGGAACAAAAAATCGAACTCGATCTTCGAGATAAAAAAAGATAATGATAACGGTAAACCTGTATCTCGATCGATCCTTGTCGATATTCACACCCACGTCGTTGTAGATGCAAGAGAAAGAGAGAGAAAGAGAAAGAGAGAGAGAGAGAGAGAGAGAGTGAGAGAGAAGCGCAATTTTTAATAATACATAGATTTCGATCGCAGCGGAAAATAATAAACGCCGGTTATGACGCGTTAAGTGCGAATGCTAGTTAGTATAATAGCTATGTATACATACTTTTCACTACGTATATACAACGCAAAAGAAACTTAATAAGACGAGTGCGCATGAATTATTGATGAGGAGATGGAAGAGGATGAGGTTTATTTGTTTGTTTGTTTTATTTTTTTTTTTTTTTTTTTTCTTTTTTTATTCTTTTGTCTCGAGACGAAAGATACGCGTACGTGTAGAAAGAGTGTAGAGAAGGAAAATAAGAAACGAGGTGGAGAATAGAACGTTACTAGCGATAGCCGCGAGAAATTTTTATAAACGGCCTTTCTCTTTTACACTAAGGCCTCGTTATCGATATTACTCGCTGCGCTAGTTATTCCATCTATTTTTCTTTCTCATTCGTTTTTGTTTCTTTGACTTTTTTTTTTTTTTAATTTTTTTTTTTTTTTTTTTTATTTTTTTATTTACAACGCGTTATTCAACTTGTCATTTAAAGATGGCCGATCGATCGCGTCAAGAAGCTGCTACGATTTAAAAGTTTCTCTTCGATGGATGTAATTATGGCGGTTCGTTTCTTTTTTCTTTTATTTCGTGAACGTTTTTGCGGTAAATAGAAGTTGAGACTTGTTAGACGCTTTGTTTACTAATAAATTGAGGGAAAATTAGTATAATTTGCAATAAAAATTTGAGGAAATGTCGTTTGAAAATTTTAAAAGTTTCTCGATTCAATGTGTATTTTCGCAATATTTAACGATTTCATTTTATTTTATTTTGTTCTACATTATATTGCAGAAATCGTGTCTATTTTATTTATCTTGCATACGTTTTATTATGTTAGAAAAAAAAGGTAAAAAAGCGTTAAATTATGCGCGTTTAAACTCAAACGCGATATTAAAATTCTCGCAGTAAAAACTTGCGAAACAATTCTACGACTTTTTTCAATTATAATGAATTTTTTATACAATTCCATATACTATCTAACAAGTTTAACATGTACATATAAAAAAAAAAAAAAAAAAAAGGTAAAAGGGTAAAAGACGATGATGAATTTCACCGTTAAAATATAAATAAACTGTACGGTAAAAGTAATAACAAAGTATAAAACGGTACGTTGACCAACAAATACCAATAAATATTCCGAATGCGAACGAGCTCAATGATGCATTATGTCACATAAGAGTTCGAGCCCAGACGTAACCATATGGCAGTGAAAGCAACCGTGCGAACGTACGAATACGCTCGGGAATATTGAACACCCAACGATTGAAGCGCTAAGTTGACGGGACACCGATCGTACAATGTATCTTTCGAATAAAATAAAAAAAAAAAAAAAAAATAATTAAATCTTCGCGCTCGTGCCGGCGCTTCTCTTTGCAATCGACGATGCGATCCTATATTCAAGCGTAGATACGTCGGAATACGCGAAGGACAACGAAATGCACTTGTGCCTTTATTTACTTTCACTTGCCGAGTGTTACTGATTTTTCAATTTTTTTTTTTTTTTTTTTTTTTCATTTGTCGCGTAATCCAGAAGTTTTTAATTTTCGTTTAATAAAGAAAACCTTGCGATGACGTAAATAAAGCGTCGATTTAATCACCAGCCCAAAAGACGAGATTAAATTCAAACGAATCTCGCGCCACTACACCGCGAATAAATCAAACCATCCCCCACTGGTTGAACGATCTACCGCGCCCACACACACACACACACACACACACACACACACACACACACACACACACACACACACACACACACACACGCATTGTGCGCATAAAACATATACATCGCAAGAATAAAAAGAAGCCAAAAAAAAAAATAAAAAAAAAAAAAAAATAAAAAAAGGTGAAACAAGGAAGTATATCAAGGCGTTTATCAGGAACGTTTCTACTTACCGATGGACAATAAAACGCTGGCAATGAGGCCGAAAGCGGCAAGCATCCAAACGCGATGGCTCATGGTCTCTGTGCGTTCCGGTATGAGCTCGCTTCGGTAAATAGTAACGACTGGCGATTTTCGGTTGCCGCGCGGCCGTTCCCCTACCCTATCAAACGAAGCCGGCCTCGAGTGTCTCGAGCGCACGCACGCGGATATATCCCCTTCACCGGACCGCTGACTTTACTCGCTGGCCGACCCCACCTTTATACTTGCTCGCTTGCTTCGCTCGTATAACTCGCGCCCATTTATACCTTGCGGACGCGAGTTGTGTGTCTTTTTCTTTTTTTTTTTTTTTTTTTTTCTTTTACGCTTTTATTATTATTACTCGAGGGCTTTTATTATTATTTTTATTATTATTATTATTATTATTATTATTATTTTTCTTTTTTTATCATTATTTTTTTTTTTTCCTTCGTCACTCGGCTGTTGCGCGATATATTTGGCTTTTCCTTTTGGTTCTCCGCGCGCCGTAATTGGAATGTATAATAGAGAAAGTTTGTACCTCGATGTAATTTCGTAAAATGAAAAATCGCTTTCGTTTAACGTCGCTTTGTTGTAACTTGAGCTAAAATTTTCGTGGATGTCGTTGATATGAAGTTAATCCTTTTGCTGAAAAAAATATTATTTTATCGTAAACAACTTTTACTCGATATACTTAACGTGTACTTAACCTTAACCTAGATAAGTTATTTTTTACGTAACGGTATATTTAGTTTACGGTTTAGAAAATTTAAGAAAATGACGATTGAAAAATTTTAACTTTCTAAATTATGAGCGCTTTCTTCTTTTTTAAAAATTACAAGCCTTCGTTTTATTTCGAAATTTTAAAGCTAATTTTGACGTTCTATAATAAGTGAGTTATTTCGGTGAAGAAGTTTTTGAAAGTTGTAACTTTAAAATTTAATCGTTGTCTGTGATTTAAAAAGATTATATTATTTCGTAAAAGTATTGATGTACGCATAAAACGGATAAAAATAATCCAATTTTAATAATTGAAAATACATTATTCTAATTTAAAACATTATAAGTTCGTATTTTTAAATATACATAAAATTAATAATATTAAATTTATTAATGTAATAAAAAATTTAATATATATATATATATATATATATATATATATATATATATATATATATATATATTAAAACTATATAACTAAACGACATTATTACTCCAAATGTGAATAATCATAAAATATTTATGTCACAAATTTTAATCGATGAATTTTAAAAGTTAAATCATTTACATAATCGCAAATAGAATCCATTTAAAATGTCGTTATTGAATATGTTACATCAAATGAATTCATTTAAAGTATGTGTATTTACTAAAAATCTTAAGTTTATTATAATATATAAAAATGTAAATTATGAATGTACAAATATTTCGAATACAAACATTTTTTCATATAGCTATTTTTAAATATAAAATACGCTTTGTAAAACGATTATTTGAAATGAGCCAAAATTAAAAGAGAATATAAAATTTGTCAGTCATTGTTTAACCGTGTAAAGAACAATAGTCGACATTATTCGAATATTCGAAATGATACATTGGTACGGAAACGTTAAAATGTCGATTAAACGTATAACTTTAATTACCAATTAAAAAACAAAAAGAAAAAAAGAAAAAAAAAGGAAGATAAAATTGTAGTTTAGTCAAAATATGATTAATCCGCGCGTATTAAACGTACAACGAGCGGCTGTACGCTAACATCGTGCATAAATCGATTTTACATTTCCAGACTCGTTATCTCCAGCGCGACAAGTACAAAGATCGCTTGCGAAAGTATAATATTATACATGTAATTATATATATATATATATATATATATATATATATATATATATATAAAAATTTTGCACTTTTATATATGTATGCATATATGTGTATTTATAGTAATGATACGATGTACACGTGAAATCGCAAAGTTATTTATTACAATTTAATTTTTATTTTTTCGTTATTATGTAATTTATTTTTTCATTTACTTTTCCTTTAATGTACAAGCGATAAATAAAATATTAATTCACCGTGTGTATCGTATGGATATTATTTCGGTATTCATTTCGCTACGCTTTATAAGAATTATTATTATGAGTATTTTCGCTTACAGTGTAACGCATATATTTATATATGTAATGCGTTTAGGAATCTTATGTCGAATTTAAAGACGTTTAAAGGCTTTGTCATAAAAAGAAATGTTCGACAAATATTGATGATTACTTTTAACGATACATTCAAATAAATAATACTTCAATTTTAAAGAATAACTTTAGTGTTATCGTATTGGTAAACGATATAAAGTAAAATTAAACATAAGTTTCGAAAATTTTTTTAACCCTAAAGAGAATTTCCATAGCGACTGAACCGTTAAATTTAAAGAAAATAAATCGCAATCGCTATATTTTCCGTAACGTAATAATAACAATGAGATTATAAAGGTAAAAGTGGTAGCAGTAGTAGTAGTAGTTCGGCATTCCGCGCTTCATAATCGGGCCATTAAAAAAAATTTGCGGCTGGCACATATCACGTCCTTTGTTTCAATTAGTTGCGAAAAATCGCGGCTCAGTTTCTGCCTTTGTAATAGTCCTCGCTGAAATGAGAAAATGAGAAAATCCATCAATTGTGACGCTCGAGGCGCGAAGATATATGAAATATTTCAAATGAGAAGATAAGTAAAATAAAAGCGCGACGAGTTTTTTCACCGGATATTAAAATACAGTTAAGCGAGTGAAAATCATCAAGTTAGCGTTGAATTGTCGTAATCAATTGTAATTTTTAACGAGCTTTCAATAACTTTATTACGATATTATTAGAAGCACTCGACTAATTAAACGCGGCCCTCGTGTTGTTAATAGTTTTTTTTTTTTTTTTTTTTTTTTTTTTTAAGAGGAGAAATGCGCGAGAGAAAATTTTGTTTCGGTGAACGACTGATTGTGAAAAATCGTGGCGTGTACGAGTTATTTATGTATAAAGAGTTGAAATAATATTTGTATGCTCGAGCACGTAAGATAGCGGCTGGAAGATCGATTTATTTACGGTGAAACGAAACTTTTACGCGCGGTCTAAATATCAATTTTATATGAAAGTGCCATTGTTTACGAATTTTTGTATTCTATATATATTTGTTGAATTATTTTAAACTCCGAAAGTGTTTTTTTTTTATTCAAAAATGATAATTAAATTAAGCGCATAAACATTTTTTATATAAATTATCCACTTAAAAAAAAAAAGAAAAACAAATACAATTATTTTTAAAACGAATTGATATCCTTCTCAAACGATTAAAGTAGTTTTTAATTACGCAACGAAGAATTGAGATAAAAGAAGATTAAATCGACTTAACGATACTTCGTCTTATTAAAAAAGAAAGGCTTCTTTTTTACGTCATCGTCAGTTTTTCAATCTAAAGAAACGAAAGTTGACGGGGATTAATAATTTTACGGATTAATCGCTTTTAATGAAACGATGAAATAATCAATAAATTAATCTAATGGATGAATACGTATAAATAAATTGAATAATCTCTACATTTTAAAATAGCTTTAAGCAAAGCAAAAATTTACTATTAAAAAATTTTTTTATTTCTATTGTCGAATTAAAACTTAAAATGTTAATTATCACATTATTCTGACGTGTAAATAAATGTTGTTGTACATTATTTTATAAATTAGAAATTAGTTTTAAGATTTAATTTTCATCACGTACAGATTTCATTTTTATTTTAAATGCAGATTTACACTGAATAATTTAAGCTACTCGTTCGATTTTCATTTTTGCAAATCAATGGAGAGAAATTTCACGTACAGAGAAAGTCCAAGAAGCTAAATCTTAATATATGCGTGTTTTTTGATGATAATAATTTTCTTTAATGTTATTTAAACAGACGCCCAAAGTTTATTAGTCTTAGTAATTTTATATATAAATTGTTTATCTTTGTTGTGAATAATTTGAAAGATAGTTTAATTTATTTTTTTTAATATATTTTTAAATTGAAGTTGACTTTATAGAATAAAATTAAAGTATCCATCGATTTTAAGATAAGAATCTTCGATTCTATATGTAAACTATCGATCAAATATATCTTTACATTCATCAAAAATATATTCTTTATCTCGATTAAAAAATACACGCGATGTACACTTAATACAGAAATTAATGTCATTAAAAAAAAATGAACTTTTAAAAGATTTGTCATTCGTTCAATAAATAGGACGAATTCCAATTTTTATTTAAAATAAAAATTAAAAAAATATCTTTTTTATATTTACGATAAGCTTTATATATGAACGAATATTAAATTCACTCAATCGCTAATAATTAAACATAAAAAACAAAAAAATTAAAAAAACCAAGTGAAAGAGAGAGAGAGAGAGAGAGAGAGAGAGAGAGAGAAATAAAAAAAAAAAAAAGAAAAATGTAAATTACCATCCAGGCACCAAATCGGCCTCGGTACACCTGAAGCTTTCCTCGTTGTAAACGAGCCCCTCCTCGCACTGTCCTTTCTGCGGTACCATACCGTTCCGGCATATGTAGAACTTGGCGCAGTCCTCCGGATGAGGATAAGTCGGATGAGGTAATATGCGACCTTGAGGCCCGACTACTTCACCAGCTGGACAGACGAAACCGTCGTCGAGGCTCTCGCGTTTCGCGTCGTCGCAAGGACGCGAGGCGTCAGTTGCCCACACGCAGCTCGACATTTTTTCCTCGTAGACGAGTCCAGGTGGACATGACATCATCTGTTGTTAAGACGTTTGTCGTTGTTTTAGTAACAAAGTTTGTTTTTTTTTCTTTGTAATGTATATGTTTTATTAATTTTGTTATATTTAAAAAGTATTGTATTAGAGTTAAATTACCTGAGGAACGCCATCGATGCAGTTGACAAATTTCTCGCAAACCAAAGGATCTTCGTGTTTGAAGTATCCATTAGCACGGGGACAGCCTTTCGAAGAATGTGGCTCCTCTGTAAATAAAAATCAAAGAAACCAAGGTGTTAAAAAAAAAAAAGAAATATATATATATATATATATATGCAGATATATTATTCAGGTAAAAGTTTGATAAAAACAAGCAGTTAACATCTCGAATAACTACTGTATAAGCGAATGTCTATTTTGGGAACGAAACTCGCGCGACGCATTAAAATGCGCTCGCGAAGAAAGCGAACAAAAATACGTTCATACGCATATAAAAGCTCACATATATAAGCGCAAGGATAAAAGGATCGCAGCTATAGCTACTACTGGGTCAGCCTTTGGCGATTTTTAAAGAAGAGCCTTGAAGACCGGTTTTCGCGATCTCTTTCTGTATAGCAACACATATGTGTGTATGTGTGTATATGTGCTCGCGCGCGCGTGTGACCGGCTGGATCGCCGTTGTACGCGTGCACCGTACGAACTTCTCGCGCGGCGATTGGCTGCTTGAGTTAAATCGGGGAAAGTTGCGTTCGTTCGATGCGTGAATATACAATTAAATGGATTAATATTGCTCGGGACGTATATAAAAATCGGGAATTTAAAGTACGCCATAATCGTGAAATGATTGATATAAGTAGTTGAAGGATCCTCGATTTTTAATTCGAGGTGAAAAATTTTTTATCCTTAAAGATGCTGTGAAAGTTTTCATTGAAAACGATAATGGAATAATTGAATTATGCCCACGTCAACATTATTGTTTACAAGTTAATTTTACACAATGTTTAATATAAAATGTGACTTTTTTTTATTATACTTTGATTTAATATCTTTTATAATTTATGAAAAATATTTAACGAGAATTATCGCTTACATACTTTTAATCTTATTTGGAATTATTACATTTATGTTATTGATACCGAGTGAAATTAATTACTATTTTACATATCTCTCTACATTCATTTTTATGCGAAATAACTCGATTCGTTATTTTTGTAATTTTACAAAAATGTTTATAGATATATGATACTTTCTCTTATAAATTAGAAATTGTTACTCACAGAGCTATATATATATATATATATATATATATATATATATATATATATACATACACATATACCGTACGTATGTATAAATTTAATGACTATTTCCTCATGGTAAACTATTTTATTAACAAAAAAACTATTTGGAGGATCATAAATTATAGTGATTCAATAGATAATAATTTATTAATTTATAATTTTTTTTTAAATATTTAATAGTTTATGAATCAAAAATAAATGAAACATATCTTTCATATCCAAATTCATTGCATATTTACATTATATGAGTTGGTAACGATATTTTTATTTGAAAAAAAAAAAAAAAAAAAAAAAAAAAAATGTATTTATATACAGTAGTTAGCTGAAATTTTTTATAGCATTTTTATAATATTTCAAAGTACTAAAATACATTAATTTCATAATAAATCGGTAACGCTTCGATGAAGAAAATTGTAGCCGTGTAATGCTGCATTTCATCACATTACCTTTTATAAAATTATTCAACCAAGCGTAATTTCTTATAGAAAAATAAAAAAACTAATTTTTTATCACATACGAATTTTCTCTCCGACACAAGATTTTACATAAAAAAAAAAAAAAAAAAAAGGCGAGAATTACATAATATATATATATATTCTAAAACGATTGGTAACACGTGTTATTGCACCTCGCGGAGTTATACGAGACACGTTTAATACAAAATACAAAATACAAAAAAAAAAAAATCCATCGCGGTAAAATCTTCGGTAATATCTGATGTAACCCACCAGGAAGCGTGTGTTTAACTTACCGCATAGAATTTTCAAACGCGTATGCACGCGTGCGCGAGTTACTTTCACGAAGTTATATGTCATCGTTAGAAATGCAACTGCACCGTATAATAAATTTAATATCGTTGGCTTCTGCACAATAAGGCATTGTATATATTTTAACATTTTTTTTTTTTTTTTTTTTTTTTTTATTTTTCAACGATCGTGCATAATTTTTTGTTTCTCTTTTGAATAATTAAGAAGTTTTAGCTTTTGTTATGTGCAGTTGAGTAATGGACGATTTATTTTTTAACAATATGTGTAATCAAAATGACGAGATGCGTTTGAAAAGTTTCAAGTTCTTATTTAGCTGAAAAACTATCAGATGCGTGAATAAAAGTATGTATTATATTTTTACCATTAATATAAATTACATGAAAAAAAAAAAAAAAAAAAAAAAAAAGGCTAAAATTCAACAGCAAAAAAAAAATAGTTCATATATATATATATGTATATACTTACGGAGGGCAATGCGATCGCCGCACTGTACATTGCCGGGAAGATCGCAAAACTCCTTCTTCGGGTTATCGTCGCGAAAGACCAAACCGTCCTTGCAGAGTCTCTCCTCGGGTACGCCGTCGATACAGGCGTAATAAAGATCGCACTGCTCGGGATCGGGGAAAAAACCCTTCGACTCCGGGCATCTAAATTGTCCGCGCGCCAGGGCGATTAATCCGGCAAGTAGGATAAAGCGCCTCGTCGTCATTTTTGCTTTTCTTCTCGTGTACGTCTACGTTGTATTTCGATTTTTTTTTTTTATTATTTTCGAACGAATTTTAGCTTCGGGTGCGTAGGATGCGCGCTCGTGCCGGTGTCTGCGAGTGAGTTAGCTCGTTTGTCGCTCGTCGTGTGGGTCGTCGCTCGTGGCGGCTGGACTGGTTTCGCTCGACTGCGTTTTCACGTAGCGCTCGTGCGCTCTTCTCGCTTGCTCCCCCGTGTGCTTGCATTTTACAAAGGTATCTCCCCCCTCCTTTCCTTATCTCTCTCTCTCTCTCTCTCTTACTCTCACTCACTCTCTCTCTCTCTCTCTCTCTCTCACTCTTTCTCTTTCTGACTCTCTTTCTTTTTCTCGCTCGGCCACCCCCCTTTCTCCGAATTCGCCTATAGCTTCGCCTCTCTTTTCAAAGAGAGCGTAGCTTTATCTCGCTCGCTCTTGCTGTTTCGAGATTTTATTTAACGTTCGATCTTGCCGGTCTTGCCTGCACTAACGCTCGCACACACACACACATATATGAAGATAGATATATATGCACGTATATATACGTGGGGGTATATATGTGGGTACAGCGGTTCCCTAGATTCCGCGAGTTTGAGCCACTATACTCTAACGCTTTGGATAGACAATGGAAGCGATATCCTGAGAATGGCTTTATTTTTTCTCCGCTTAGCTCTCCCTCGTCGTTTTTGAGGAGGTAGCCCAAAGGAGACGTCGTGGAATGTTCATTGTTTGTGCATTTGAAATTGTATGATAATGGATGTACACGATGATTATTGCACATAGTTGGTGTAATATCTTCGTGAATGAGTAACGTTTTATTGGGTCAACGTTTACTCTTTTTTTTTTTTGCCATTAAAATCTTGTTCTTCTTGTTTACCAAAGGCAAATTATTAAAAATTCTTATTTGGATAAAAGTTTTGTTTAAATTTTGTCACATTAGAGTAAATTTATTTAATATTAAAAATTACGTTAATTTAATCTAGGATATATTTTAATATTATGAAACGTTAATAATAATGCAAAATTACTTTCTCATTATACTAAATCCTCATTATATTTTCAGGTATTTTCTAAATACCTAGAGAGAATGTTTTACGAGAGAATATTCTTATTTCATATAGAGACTATATACTATGTATATCCAAAAGTAAACTACAAATTACACAATTTGAATTTTACAAGTTTGATTATAACCCGAACATAATAAAAATAATTTAAATTTAAATAAAAACTTCTTGTATTAATGCATCAGCTCGACCAAATATAGTTGTCAAGCTAAATGAGCTTTTGTACAGTCAAAATTAATTGTCGGCATTCATCAAACCTTACGGTACATCGGAAAACCGTTGAAGCATTCATTCGTACCTTAGTTCATTTATTTTCATTCGAAAACGACGATTTATCATTACGTCTATCGATTGTCACTTTTACAATATAATTCTTGCTACTCATTCTTGTATTGATGCATACGTCACTATTATTATCATCATTATTATTATTATTATTATTATTATTATTATTATTATTATTATTGTTATTTTTATTATTATTATGATACAAAATTAAAAAATAAACTGTATAATCAAGATTATTCATTAAATTTATAGTATTCATTTTGTTAACAGTTGAAAATAATAAATAAATTATTAGTGAAAATAATAATATTTTAACATGATTCGTCAATTTATATATTAATTACATTGTCTTCATATTAATTAGATTTTAATTACTAGATATTTAATATTTAATTTATTCAATTAATTTTCACTAATTATTAGATTAGAAAATAATATTTTTAATAAAAATGAATTTCAAAAATGTTTATTATTAGAACATTAGATATTGACATATGCAAGATATGCACGAGTAGATAAAGACCAGTACAGTCAGACGCGACGACTGCACTTGAAATATATCCACGCGTATTGAATTTCTCAAATGTTTGTCGAAATTCAAGTCTTTACGTAAAAGCCGTCATTTTTCTATTTGTAATAGATGTTCAATAATGAGGATTTTCTAAATAATTGCATAATTGACAGAAAATTTTCGTATGAAATTACGTTGAAAGTTTCAGTGTAATTAAATTACGTTTCATACGCAAATAACTTTCTTCATTCGTAACAAAAGTTAAATTTTAATTTGGAAATTTTACATCGCGGAACACTAAAAATTAACGAGATCCGATTAAATAATCCTTATATGATTTGGAAAACGGCACCCACAACATGTTAAATTACTCGTCTGGGGCAGCAAGGAAGGAAAGACAAGCCCGAGTTACACATTAACTTTCTTAATCTATTTTTGAGCGTTAGATAAGCTTTTGGTTTTTATATTTGTTGCGTAACATTAAAGTGCAAAACAGGAAGCCGATAATGCGCATGGATATAAAATCGATACGCAAACCCGAACGTTTAAAAGTATAACACTCGAAATTAAAATCGTTTATTTAACGTGCAATAACTTATCCTATACTGTAAAATTAAAAATAATGTCATTTTAAATGAAACATCCAAAGATAAAATCCCACCTCAAATTTCACGGCTCGTATGTATCAAACAACAAAGGACATAATCCTTACGCCCACGCAATTGCAAAACGCGTACTTGTAATTCATTTTCATTGAATAGTCGATGTATACACACACACACACACACACATATATAAATGTAAGTACACGAACTACCAAACGTTGTTAAAAATAAACTTCGCGGCGGGATAAACCCCGCGTAGTCAATCCGCAACGGCTGTGAATAGAGAAAGATAGAAGAGCGAAGAGAATGCGGCTAGATAGCTCTTACCTTCGAAACGTCTGGATTTTCTGGCCAGCCACACCCGGCCTCAAACTTATTTTTTTTTTTCCTTTTTCATTCTTTATCGAATAGCTCGACAATGGCGCTTATGACGCGCTCGATTTTACGATAGCAGACATTGACGCCGTCTATATCGATGTCTATCTAAACGCGTATATATATATATATATATACGCGAGCGTGCATATGTGCTTTGTGCCGACGAGAAAACCGCAAAAAGTACAGATAGTTGAGCCGATGCGGGATTTTTCAGAGACATATATGGGGTGAAAGACGGGTCAAGCTAAAAGGCCGGGAATAATATCTCCGGGTATCTATGGGAAGATTCGAGTCAAACAGTTGATGCATTTAAACGATTTGCATTTTTTTTTTTTGTTTTCGTTTTTTTGTTTTTTTTTTTTTTTATTTATCTCCTTTTTTCATTTTGATTGTTGCTATTTCTTTTTTTATTTGTTTCGAAAACGATTTGATTGAGCAAGGAGTGCCTTTCGTTTTGTGAAAATAAAAATGCCGAGGAGCGAACGTTGCTTGGAATATTCTAATGTATCAGCATTCGCTTTGAATTGTTATTTTTTGTAATATGTTATCTTTACATCATAATAAATTATTAAATAAAGCTTATTAAATGAAGTTTCTAAATTAATGTCGAATTGAATTTTGAAAATTTTATAATTAAAATAAACGAAATGCCCATTAAGCATGTTTTATTACCGATTATACACTGCAGGCGAGTCTAATATAATAGGCTCATAAATATTTTAAATTATTTTTGGATGAATTTTCATTTAAAATGCTCGGAAACATTTAAACGAAGAGTTTGAAATAAAGATAATTTATTACTTTTATAATCGGCTATACTGTAATAAATATTACTTTATAATAATAATATTTAAATTATTTTAATCTATTCGTGAAATAATAAATTAAAAGTTTTATACATTATAATTAATTCCAGAATCAAATTAAAAAAAAAAAAAAAAAATTTTATCGTAATACTTTCACTACAAAATTTAATTCTAATGTCAAAACATCGACACAAGAATGCAAAATCTTTTATCTGGCATACTCGAGAAATGTTGAACTTTCGAAATCCAGTATTTCTACATTGACCGCAGGATTAATTTCCTTGATCAAAAGATATTTTTGCAAGCGCCGATGAAAAAGGTAGAATGCGATAAGAATATTTTTTAACAAAATTATTTTTTCGTAAAGTTTTTATTTAAAATACTTAGTTTTTCTTCTTTTTAAATATGTTTACATAAACTTATATGCTTTTGGAGATAATTTTTTTATTTATAAATTTATTGCCGAGTGGATTCTTTATGTAAATCTTGTTTTTTTTTTTTTTCATTATATATGTAGTTGAATAATGTAGTTAAAAAGCTTTGAGTAACGAAAACTCTGATACTTAAAAATAATCGCATTGGTAAACTATCTATAGCCACATAAAAAGTTAGTTTTCCGTTATTTATATATCACTTCCATCTATTAATTTCAGTATCAATTTACGCAAAAAGTAAAATCGAAAGTCATTTACATAGCAAAGTAAATAAATTTTAGCCGATAAAAATGAAAAGAATTACATGTCTTGAAAAAAAAAAAAAAAAAAAAAAAAAAAAAATAGAAAAAAAAAACAAATTAAAAAAGTTAATTTACTTCGCGCTTTATCCACATATATATTTAATTTCATCGACGATAAAAATCGAAACAAAATTCTATCTAATTGTAAACAAGTCTCGAACAGCGACTCTTGAAAACCGCATAAAAATATTCTTAAGGTATATAACTAAGCGACGCATATGTATATCGATACGACCGCAACTACGTATTAAAAAAAATCCACGCTACCAAGCGTCTATACCTTTCCTTTATCGATTAAAAAAGACGCTAATAAAACAAAAAAAAAATTTTAAAGTTAAAGAAAAAGGAAAGGAAGAAAAAATTACGAGACGTCGAAAGGTAAACGCGCTCGGGGGATACGTATCCAAGGTCTAAAATTGACCGAGAGAGCCACTTACATACACAATACACACCGATTGCCGAAAGCGTAACCGATCGATCGAAAGTCTACGCTTATTTCTCTTTTCTTATTTTACCTGTCTTCTTCTCTCTCTCTCTCTCTTTCTTATTCTACCTCCGTGGCGACGAGAACGAAAAAAGGAAAAAAAGCAACAAAAAAAAAGCGTAAACGAGCGAGGAAACTCTTTATCATTCGAGAGAAAGTCCGTCCCTGGACACAACGCGTTGGTTATCTCGTTGCTCGAGCCTCTCTTCCAAGGTCTTGCGTGCGCTCAACGCGAGTATCCTTGGCACTTGACGAAAGTGAATCGTTAGTTGATCATCGATCGATCGATCGATCGATGAATTAACGTTGACTGGATTATGGGTATAATTTCATGACGGATACTGTTTTGGTAATATTACTTGGCAATGTGACAGAATTGAATTTGAGTACTTATAATGCTCTTTGTAAAAATAAAGGTTGCCGTTAAATACTAAAATTATTAAAATTTCTTTTGCCAAACTTTTACAAAGTTTACCTTCGAATTCGAATAAATTTTCGTTTGGCATTCTATAAAAAAAAAAAAAAAAAAAAAAAGAGTTGACTTGAGAATAAAAGCAACGGGTGATTATAAAAATATTTTTTTTAAAGAAAAGTTTCATTGACGAACGAAAATGTTGCAATCAACCGGTATTATAGGTCCTTGGTTTAAATACAAGGCGCGTACAAAATATTGCACGCATGCATTTGCCGATTATAATGATGTTTATTTCATATTTTTCTGTTTTTTTATTTTTTTTTATTTTTTTTTTTTTTTTTATGGTAATCAATAAAGGCCATGAACTCAATAATTTGTTTTATTAAATTTATTAATTAAAAAAAAAGAAAAAAAAATTGATAAAAAATAAAACATTTACACATCTAAAAGATCGACGATAAAAACGAAGGTACATGAGGCGGAGATATATTTATATTATATATATGTATATAATATATAATATACACGGGGTCCCGATGCGGGACAAATCGATGACGTGGCCGATGATTTATGGCTTCTTGGCGTCGTCTTTATACCAGTCCTCGCTGAAAAATAAAAGGAGAAAACCCGTTTATTCAATATCAACAATTCACCGAATTGACACTTTTATAGTCGCGTCGAGCATTTTATTACTGTACGTAAGAATTTCATTATAATCCATTTTTTTTTTTGTCCATTTTTTTTTTTTTTTTTTTTTTTTTTGTAATTAAGATTCATTTTTATGTTTTTGGTTACTTTGGTAAAAATTGACATGTTTTTATAATGACGCGTATTTCAATATTTTATTTTAAAAGAATAAAATTAAAATATTTTTTATTCACGATATCTAAATAATGCTTTGACGAAAAATGTATTTTGTAATCGAAAATTATTTGTCAAACAATTGCTATAATTTTCATTATTAAATATTAGACACTCGATAGTGTTCGTTATTGCTTAGAGTTGAAAACTTGTTCTTAACGAGTTATAAAAGCGAAAAACTATTTTCAGAGAAAGTAAGATTATAATTTTTATTATTAAAAACTTTTGAACTTCAATAAACGAAAGCATTCGATTACGTCGTCTTTCGGACGCATTTAATTTGAAATAATATTTTCAATTAATCACGACTATTGCACAACATTAATATTTCATCAATTATCTTTAACTCTCGTCGATTTCATTTCCAATAATCTCGCTGCTCTTCTCACGACTTTGATTCGATTATTTAACTAAATCGAAATAAAAACATTTATTTTTCTCACCAATACCTCAAACAATTATTTTCAGGAATAAATAGCGATATAAAAAAAAAAAAAAAATCCAAGCAATAAAAAACAATAAAAAAAAAAAAAATAGTAAAAAAAAAAAAAAATAAAAAAAACGATACATACCATCCAGGCACATTCTCAGGAGCGTCGCACCTTTGCGCGTCCTCGTTGTAAACGGTGCCGTCGCTGCAGCCCTGTTCGCGCGGTGTCACGCCGTTGAGGCATACGTAGAACTTTTGACAGTCGTCCGGATGAGCGAATTTCGGATGATCGACCGCGAGACCTCGGCTATCGACGCCCGCGTCCTTCGGGCATTCGAAACCGTCGGATAAGGTTTTACCGACGACTCCGCAACCCTGAATAATATTTATAAATATTGCGTTGGGACGTTTTTTTTTTTTTTTTTTTTTGTTTTTTTTTTTAATTATTTATGGTTATGATGGTTTTAATTTATTGAGATTGTTGTTTTTTTTTCTTTTTTTTTTTTCTTTTTTAATACTCGTTTACGGTGTTTAGATAATTACGTGCGCGTTTTATGAATGCGATCGTGTGAGTATGCGCGCTATACTTTCACTTTCACTTTTATATATCAATGCGTATTGTATTTTTCGATTTGATAAATGAGAAATTTTCTTTTTCTTTTTCATTAATGATCGATTTAAGATAATGATTTTCACGTATGGATTATTGCATATTTATCTGACGTAAAAAAGTAAAAGCCTTATTAATCTCACAATGATTTACGATATTTATTAATTATGAAAAAAATTATTCGTTTCTTTTTTCCTCTCTCAACCATAAATTCACCAATAATTTATTACTCCATCGTTGTTTGGAAGAAACGAATGAGAAAGAACAAAGCTATAATAAACAATTCAATGATTTTCGAAATTGCGCGTAGTTAAAACACCTACCCGCTTACTAAAATTATGCAGTCTATTGTTCGCGGGTAAGTTCAATAACCCCGCGTACAAACATATATACACGCATGCCTGACTTATTGTATTTTCCATTGGAGAATGTAACCCGTTCTAAAGCATTGATAAAACAAGTAGTCAATTTTTTCACAACCCTCGACGATTCGACTTTATAAACTTTTACTTTGCCCGTTTAGTCCGGCAACATTAGTAAATACGTTTAAAAGTTCAACATCGACGATGCGATATTAGGTTGAAAATGAAAAAAAAAAAAAAAAAAAAGAAAAAAAAAAAATGATAATAATAATAATAATAATAATAATAACAAAAAATTACCTGTCGTCCGGCGCTGTCGGGCCAGACGCAAGTGCCGCTGTATTCGTCGAAGTGGAGTCCGGTCGTGCAGGTAATTTCGATGGCCTCACCGTCGATACAGTTGTAGAATATGTTGCATACCGATGGATCCGGATGCGCGAAGAATCCGTTTCTTCGTGGACATTTCTTCGTCGGCTGGGGTGGTTCTGTAAATGTTTATCGCGTTTCAACTGATTAACTATACTTTTTTAAGAAAAGCGGACTATCATTAACTTATATTTGTTGATTATTTACTTTCGTATATTATAAAATGCTAAAATCAAAATTTTTATCGTTACGCATCGTTAAACAAGACAAAAAAATTCGAGTCATAATTAGCCGCGGCGAGACGCTAAATCGGGAAATATCATTCCTCGTTCTTTTTTCTATCTCATTAAGCCAATACGCGAAGGTAAGCTTATTAAGTAAGCGCTAGGATTGAGTCGCCGGAAACTCCGGAAGTTACGCGCGGCTAAACGATGTCGACGCAACAACCAATGCAGAGAGAGAGAGAGAGAGAGAGAGAGAAGAAAAAAATAAAGAAAATGGAAAGAACTTACGGAGCTCTAGCCGGTCGCCGCAATCAACGTTGAACACGTGATCGCACTTGTTGACTTTCCGGTTAAGTGGGTCGAAGACCAAACCGTCCGGACATAATTTCTCAACGGCTTGGCCGTCGATGCACTCGAAATACTTGTCGCATTGCTTCGAATCCTCGAATTGCCCGTCGTCTTTTGGGCAACTGAATGCGCCGTCTGTAAATGGAAAAGATAAACGTATGTGTGTGTGTGTGTGTGCGTGATTTTAGAGCGAGGAAATACAAAAAAAAAGAAAAAAAAACAAATAAAATGTTTACGGTGGTTTGGTGGGACGTTGTTTAATCAATTAAATTAAGTTACGCTTCTTGTTAAGATATTTTAAATCAGCTTAATTAAATTAGGGATTTTTTATCGTGGCATATAACGACGCGTTTGGAAGTTGTTGCTAAGTAACTTCGTTACATATACATATACACCATTTGAACTTCGATATTAATATTGAATTACATTGTTTGAATTTTCCAAGAAATTCTGTGATATCATCAAGATGAAGCAATAATTTCATAATTTTTCGATAAGCGTGAAAATTTTAATTTTTCATTTTTTAATGTCAATTTCTTAAAATGAATTTCTAAAATGATAAAACCAGATGAGGTTTGATACATTACGATATTATGCAAGCATTCGATCAGTGAGTGAGTACTTAAATACAAGGTATATGTATATGCCTATTTATAAATTCAAATTTATGCAAAAATGATCAATAAATTATAAATCTGCTCGCATGTTAAAAAAAAAACTCTTTTTTTATATTTACATAACTTACTAAATTTCACTAATAGTTACTTTTTGTCGTTAAAAAATAAATTGTCACTGTTTAAAGTACAATACGAAGTAAATATTTCATGTAACGTCTTACGGTACCAAGGCCCTTATCTACTTTTTTTTTTATCAATACTAAGTTTACAGCCTTTTATCTTTCTCTAACGCAAAAAAGCGTTATGTTTGATCAAATTATGTTTTAAAGTGAAAAATAATTAAAAAAATTTATGCTGCAATATTACACCATAAACGTGGCATCATATTTATAGCATAAGAAAACAAAAGAAACGATTCGTATAGCAACTCTCAAAAGATACGTTTTGCACGTACCATTCGTCGAGTGGCATCTCGAGAGCTCCGAGCATACAAAGAAGCAATTGCGTCAAGCAATTACAAATACGAGCGATTCGTTAATTTTTGCGCAATTATACGCGCGAAAAATTGTGCATCTCGTCGCGAATATATATATATATATATATATATATATATATACGAGCGCATGAATTTTACATATGCGCTAGCGTTTTACGTAGACGGGGTGGAGGTAAAGGGGGGAGGGAGGGAGAGCTTTCGATTTTCAACGTAGCTGGCTCGAAATTATTTTACGTAACTTGGCTAAGTGTGGCCAAGCGAAACCAAGAGTGAGTAAGAGAGAGAGAGAGAAGGAGAATGAAAGAAAGAGGTCGTATATACCGTTGCCGACTCTTGACGTTTTACGCTTTAGAAAGTATTACATGCGTGTATATAAGTACGCGAAACCTCTAATTTTCTCCGAAATTCATTCGGGATGGAGTTTATTCGAAATTAATGCAACGACTGCAACTTGACTTTGTGACTGCTTTTTTTTTTTTAAATCGACATGTACCTATGTGTAACGTTTGGGTTACGTTGCGTCAAAGTACGTATTTCATTATTGCAATAGTATTGAACTGAACAACTAAATTTGATGATTTTTATGAAGTTATTTATTTATTTATTTATTTTTTTCATAATTATTAATGATGTTTTTGAATTAAATATGTATGCTAATTTAATTTATAGCCGCATATTAATATGCTTTTGAAAAAGCAAGAATTTCTATCTTGCGATGGAAATTAATATATTCGAAAATAACTTTATTACATAATCATAATATTTGTTATAACGAAAGTATCCTTACTTTCTTATGTAAAATTTTAATCAGAGAGTGCATGTACCGGTTGTGGCTACTCATTTTCACGATTTTCATAACTTTTATAATAGTAAGGAAAAGACTCTTTTTCAAAAAAATATATTGTTTACGTAACTCAACTATTTAAAAAATTTACATATATTATAATTTCAAATGTAATAATTTTTGAAAATACTTTTTTCCAAGAAAATATCGAAATTAAAAAATGAATTTATGCTTTAAAATAAAAATATTGTCAAGTTTTTAATTTCAATTTTTTATGATATAAAATAACAACTATTATTATTGCGGTTTAATCGATAGTAGACAGACATTAGCGGAAGCCAATTTTTCGAGCCCATAAATTTTTATTGAATTTACCCCAAGTTTTATTTTGCTTTAAAAATACGTGTGCTTTTGCTCAACTGCACACACACTGTAGGTTCGATAGTTTGATACACACCTTAAATAAATCTCGTGTTTACTTCGCAAGTCCGTAAGAAAATCGTAAGACAACTGTTACTTTATTTCAAGATAAAGAAAGAATAAATGTAAATTTTTTAATCGAATTCAAAAGAATTAACGTAACGTTAAAAATCGTTTATTTTTAAATTCTCCTTTCGTTTTCTATTTTATTTTTCTCGATGCAAGCACTCAACCGTAATTTATCTATCGATTAATTTTATCTTATAAATGGATCTTCTAACGGTCTATGTCATATAGATGCATTAAAAGGATGCCGAGGCGTTACGCAAAGCCGCGGTTAAGGATGAAAACAGGTCGTTGACTCGTTGAAAATACCGATGCGTTTATGTATATATATATAAATGATATATACCGGCGAAATTTCCTTTCTCCGTTCAACACCAATACCGATGGTTAGATATAAATTCTCATGCATATATATATACTCGCAGACAGAAAATCTAGAACTCGATTATTTTACCGATATCGATCGGTTCTTTTTTATTTTCGTTTTTTAATTCCATTGCCGATATTTATTTTTTTTGACGATATGGCGAGCTTTAAATATTCAAAATCTTGCCTTGATTATTCTCAAATAATCAATGCGTTATTGAAAAAAAAAAATAAAGAAAGTTCACTGATCGTGCTTAGATATTTTAAATAAAAATAAATAAATAAATAATTAGTATGTGTAAATTATATCGATACTTACAAGCTACCGCAGCGATGGCTAGCAGACAAAAAACTGATGTAAAAATTTTGGCCATATTTGTGAATCTGTAAAAAAAATATTTAAACTCATTAAAAGAAAAAAAAAAAAAAAAAAAATAAGACGAAATAATTTACATGAAAGAGCATTGAATGAAAATATAATTTTTGTTTTTAAATAAAAAAAAAGGGGAGGGGGTAAAGCAAAACTTTAAAATTTTTCAAAGGACTCACCAATAATATTTATTCAAACGATAAAATTTTAAAGACGAACGATAATCTCGATGAGCTCCGGGGTCGGGCGTTCAAGAACGTAAGCGAGAGTGAAAAGAGCTCGTCTCTACCGGCGTGAAAGACTGCGAGCGAGGACAGTCGACCGGCGGGTATAC